>OMKZ01052443.1:0-10648 GCA_900302535.1 Neoniphon sammara
GAGTTAACGCTTCGAAGTGTATTAATGAGCTTTAAGCCTAACTTACACGTAGATATTTTATTACAGTTTCCCAGTGTTGGTTCGGCCTCCTCAATGCTTTACGAAACTGCCCCTGTGTGCTTAGAAATGTTGGCATTGGCAGCTAGCAGTAGCTGCACAATAAGCTAATGCATTAATTAATGAATTAAGGTGCTATGTACATGTAAACACACTTGAGGTCGCTGTAGTCTCTGGGCAAGGATATGAAGAAGGCAGGCAGCGACATTTACACTTGACCTTTAGCCTTCAGATAGCCCTTCCCTTTCAACCAATCAAATGCTAGAATGCGTCAATTGTTTGTCTCGGAGACGTAGGCTCTGGTAGCGCACAACTGGGTCTAGTATGGCTTCTTTGGAAAGATGATAAGAACGAGTTCGCTCAAATATTGGTAGGGACAATCTAGCTTCCAAACATGATAAGAAGCTACCAGAGTCCACAGAAAACTTCCACTGTGGCGTGTTGATGGCTTATGCTTCTTGAAATGAATTTCCAGCAGCTCAGACGTTGCAAGGGTTTCACACCTCCAATATTTTGACGCTCTCAAATGACTCACAATCTCTTTCAAAGTCCTTGCTGTAAACGGTACTCTTTTTAACGGGTTTTCCTCCTAGCTCTTGAATGCAGCATGTGTGGAGTGCTCCGTCACTGCTCCCGGTCTAATATCTATTTTCTACATTAACTTTTGTTTTTAATTCACATCTACATAAAGATAGACAGACAGACGCTAATATTTAAGAAAAGTCATCAAACGTCAACGCCGAATATATATAAAATACAGGCAGATATCATTGAAAGTTGATTACTAATAGGCCTGATGGAACGTGTGCCTGTCCCATGACTTTCACATTGCCTCAATAATGGGGCCAAACGTGGGAGTGTGCTGCTCTCACATGACAAGGGATCAACAATAGTATTATTTAAGACCGACAGTGAAAGCTACCTGACCTTCTGCAAATTCCTTATGCTGAGAGTGTACCAGAGAAATGGCAGAACCACAAGGCAACATATTGCCTTACTTTTTGGAAAACTGTCCTGGAAAAATTCCACAATTTGAGACAGTGAGATTTTACTTCACTGACCATCATTTAAAGCCTGTAGGCTCTCCTATTAAGGATATATCAAATGTCTTCTTACCAAACTGACAAAATGCCTGTTGGTGCGTTACAGCATCGCAATCAACCAACATCAATAATTAGGATTACTGAGCCAGCTCTCTATTTTCCCATGGTGTTCATGTCAGGCTCAGGTATGTTGGCTGTAGGCCTATATGGTGGGTTCAAATAGGCTTTACTGTTTGACTCAAATTAGTTAAGATGAGATGACCTCAGGGTGAAGGCTGGTGACCAATCATTACTTTTTAATCACAAAATGTAGAGATGGATTTTCTTGCTGAAAAAGCCTGATAAAAATGCAAGTTTGGAAAAAATATTTTCATCATGCCTTTAATCACAAATCCCTACAAATTAAATGAAAAATGAAAATGGTTTTCCTCACCAGACGTACGCAACAACATTTGCACACAAGATTTAAAAGGCATTGAATAATCTATGACTTACACCTTATAAACCCCGGCAGATAGATTATTCTCATTTTGTGCTATAGGACACTAAAAAACCTTATTCAGTAGACCTTTAACAAGACATTGATTATAGTAGTAGGAGGAGAAAGGATGAACATGTGCACTAGATGTATCCTTATAGGTTCTGAATCATCATCATCTTCATCGTCTGACAGAATAGAAAACTGGATTTCACCCTTGATCAGTCATTTCACAGAGGGAGCAGTGCCTCGCAGAGGGTCAGATACAGTGTTAAAACCAAGGGCGTGGGTTTGCATATGGATGGTAGGTTACGGATGGTCATGCCACCATAAAAGAAGAGAGGGGACAAGGGAAGGGAAGGGAAGTTTTTTACCATCCAGAGTGTAAGTGATCAAACTAACTAGTCAGAAACAGTTAGTTATGATGATTTAATGTCAACTAATGTTAGTTAATCATGTTCGCTAGTTTCAACTAGCAAACTACACCTGGTTTCTGTTGGCTAGTAGTCAGGTTGCTAGCAGTAGTAAACATAAAACAGGTGGATATCAAATTATGAGTTGAATTTCAGTCTAGAAATCCCGTGAAGGTGCTGTTATCAATGAATTATTTCGTATGCAGGAAACACAACAGCAGGCTAGAGAAACAGAGCAAGCTGTTGAGGATACAGGTGCATCAGAGCTTCAGGTGAGGTCCTAATTATGAATTACAGTGTGGAATTATGGGAAAACATCAGCATTAAAGACATAACCTTTGAAAGTCAACACATTTCACCATGAGTTTATTTTATTTATTTTATGTTTTCTGGGGGTGAGGAGGTGCTTGCATCAGAAAAAGTTGTTTCATGTTCACTCAATATTTAAAATTTTCCTCAAAAATAAATGGGACCCCCAGTTTAACCATATATATTTTTAATCTTCTTCAATGCATTACACATAGGAGAAAGCAAGTAGGCCTAAAGATGCCGTAGAGCAGGTTGAGGGGCAGCTGCTGGACTTTGAGCTTTGGGCTTCAGGTGAGGTCCATGTAGGTCCTAAAATGATGCTGTGATTAAACAAAGATATTATGGATTAATTATAAAGTATCGACTTAAATGCAATGTAACCATAGTCTACCTATTAAAAAGTACCTATTTTTTAACTGCACATAGGGGCGGGGATATAAGGGATTCCCTTTGAAAACATAGATAGATAGATAGATAGATAGATAGATAGATAGATAGATAGATAGATAATATGCATACGCAATATACGAATTTCATTGATTATTAATGTTTTGTACGGTCTGTTCATTCTTCATATCCTTGCCCAGAGACTACAGCGACCTCAAGTGTGTTTACATGTACATAGCACCTTAATCCTTAAAATGCATTAGCTTATTGTGCAGCTACTGCTAGCTGCAAATGCCAACATTTCTAAGCACACAGGCGCAGTTGAGGAGGCCGAACCAACATTTGGAAACTATAATAAAATATAAAAAGTTGTGTTGTGTCCTGACTAGTCTTAAACCTACGCCCTTGTTTTAATGTGAACCACAAGCAAAAAATGACTTTAGTGATTTTTTTGTTTGTTTGTTTTTTGTTTTGTTTTGTTATGATTATGCCATTCTCTTAAATTGGATTACGGCTATTTTATTGCTGGTGACGCCAGGATTTCAGGAAGTCAAACCCCCGAATCCTTAATTCTATTTACTGTCTGAAAATTGAGGTGAACCGCATTTTGTAGCAGAAAGTTCTCATCTTTCCCAGGGATGGTAAATGCAGCATCGTGCCCCACGTCGGATTTACGGTTTTCAGCGTGCGACGTCACACACGGGCTGGGTCTGGCGAATCTAATTCCGACATAGAAATATTTATTTGGAGCAACAAATACCTCCATCGTCAACCTCTCGGCGAAGTAAGATATTTACTGTGAAACTATCTAACGGTTGATTCCATTTATCAGAGAATTGTCGTGTCTGCTGTGGAAAGTCGTAGATGACATAGATACAGGCTGAAACTGTCAGTGATGCAAATGTAAGGACACACTGCAACCTATTAATACCGCTGAATAACGGTTGTGGGTGTTGATCTGCTGTTGATTCGATTTTCTCTATTCTGGAGCAGATAATGTATGTCAATGATATTCTTGCCGTAGTGTCTGTTTCTGTGCCTTGTTTACAGCCGTTACCATATAATCTGTTAGAAGGTTAATCCACGTGATTACTTGGGTTTGGCTCACGTTGGCCTTCTTTTTTCCCTTTATTTATCTTGTGCTAGCCGGTTGATTCCTGCATGAGAAATGCAGCTTTCAAGAGTCTTACCCCATAGTAACTGTTCTAGTCAATCCATATTGGTTGGTTATATGCACAAGTGGCATTTAGAGCCCTTTAATGCCTTTAGAATCTGGGAAGGTTTGTGAATTTGGTAAAGATAAAATAATCCCTAATGGATGATGTTCATAAAGTTTAATAATGGCTTCATAATGTGAATCAATGTACTCTTCTTACCTGTTATATAGGCACAGACTGGTCCATTCAGGATGTCTTACATGAGAGCAGACAGCAGCCGGTCTCAACCACGAGACTTCAGCAACCTCACCCAGACATGCAGCACCAACATCCAGAAAATTACCCAGAACAGTAAGTGGACAAACACAGAGCAAACACTTTGCCTGTCCGAGACTTTAATCTATCACTACACTCCTCTATTACTGTGGCATTGATTCACTATTAACTGTAATCTGTGTCAAAGTCCCTGTCTGTATTTATCAACGCTATTATGTACTGTCAACTTAAAGAAAAAGAAATAGGGGCACGCTTGATCAGGATGAATGACAACTGAAATGTTGCTGCAGAAAATAAACTTTCTCAAAAGTAGTGTGCAGATACGTAGTTCTCTTTTTTTATATGTTCCTGAGTGTACAGTTATTTGTCATCAATGCTTACAAACCAGTAAATTCCTAGAAATAAGTGGAGCAATGACTGATGACTGGGCAGATGTTATTATTTTGCCAATGTGGTAAATTTTTATTTATAGGTCACCAAACTATTCAGAGAATACTGGATTTGAATGCTCCTGTGATAATAATTTTTTAGGAATGGCTTCCAAACATATTTGTTGGACGTTTTGCTTGAACTTTGCTCTCCGGCAGAATAAAACCTGATAAATATGCTTTAAAAATAATAATAAATTGTCTTTATTACTGGGTCTTCTATGTACAAGTATATCACCTTTACACATGAATGACTTGCACAAACTACAGGAACATGCAGATCTTAAGGTGTTTTAGCCTATTCTCAGTTCCTCAATGACTGAATATGTCACTGTTTTTCTCTCCAGCTGGGCAGATAAAAAATATGCTTCACCAAATGGGGACAAGACAGGAAACCCCAGAGCTGCAAGAGAGACTGTAAGCACTGGCCTCTAATTCATCTATTACCCATTTTCATCATTTTAGATAATACAAGAACAACATGCCCTGTGTCCTGGCCAGCCATTTTGGGCAGCGGCCTTATTAGTATTTATCCTTGTCTCTGCAGTCAACAGTTGCAGCACTACACAAACCAGCTGGCTAAAGAAACCAACAGACACCTGAAAGAGCTGGGTTCACTTCCCCTACCCCTGTCTCCATCAGAACAGGTAGGTCTGCCTTTGCTTGCATCAGTTTCAGTCATGCAGTGTTAATGTATAACTTTTATAGCATGGCGTTTGCTTTGTTTGATAAAGCTAGAAAACTTGGCAAACTCTGTACCTTGAAGAATGTATTTATTGTCCCAAAAAAAATGTTGAGGCTGAGGTTGAGGCTGGGTTATTATTAATGGATGTTTCGCTGCTATACGTCCATTAACCGAGCTAAAGTTAACTCTCTGCATCCCTCTGAAAGCTGAAAAGAGAGAAGTCTCTAGCTTTGTTGGCTCAGCCTATGCCTGCACAGCACCATGGCATTTCAGACACAATGAAAATTCTATTAGCCATTAACTTGTAAAACTAATGAGATGCTTAATTTTAAAATGAGAAAAATAGTTTTGATGAGTGTTTCAAGAGAAGCAAATCTGTTTTTGGCAAGGGAGCCATTGATGACAAATTAACAATGCTAGCCACCTTTACATTTGGTTTTACATGAGCAAATTTTTACTAATGCGCTTTAAATGTACAAGCAATCTTTGTTGCAAAAGGACTTTAATTTCTGTACCGATCCATGCGGATTTTTAGAGCACTTGGTCAATCAACATTGCAGACTGTGTGTAGCTAAAAAATAGTGCTTAGCAGATGTTGAAATAGTTCCAAAAATAAACCTGGCTACCTAAGTGTACTGCATTAATGAGATTTTTATTTCATCTTAAAAGTTGGTGAATCTACCAGCCATTGAATATCACTATTAGCATAAAGCCATTTTCCCACTTTGGATAATGCTCATGGCTCATTACCAGCCAACATGGATGCTAAAGTGTTAGCATGGAGCCTAATATCAGTCAACATAGTGTATTCTTAAATGTTAGCATGCACAGCTATTATGCTAAAGTGTTAACATGGAGACTGCTATCACTCAGCATAGTGAATGGTAAAGTGCTAGCATGGAACCAACTATTACTCAGCACAGTGTATGCTAGTGTTAGCATGGAGCATCAGAGCCAGCAGTCTACCGGGGACACTGTCATGATTTTGATGTCTGTGTTCTCATCCCTTCACAGCTAAGTTGACTAAACAGGACAGTGTGCCAGAAGCTCTACATATTCAATAAAGAGTTTAAGAATACTCTTCATCCTTGTTCTATTTTGGAATCTTTTTTAGATTTTCTGTTACGCTAAAAATAGCAGCAGCCTTTTTAGATGTTCTCTGTCTGGTTGCCATTGACCATAACACTGTCAATGTAATATAAAAACACCAGGTTGCAGATCAATATAGCACTGCAATCTAGGATGTCACTGTGATAATATGATACAAGTCATTATTTTTTTTTGTGCAAGGCTGAGAAAAACAATGTATTTAGTCCAGTGATTCTCACAGCAAGGTTCAGCGAATCGTAACAGTCCTTGAAAAGGTGTGAGAAGTCCCCAGATCAGGAATAGCTGAATTTTGCTGGAATGTCATTCACTAGAAATAATCCCAACTAAAGAACATATAAAATTGACTAACACTTACATAATATATATGTAAGAATAATCATAAGTTTCCTAGGTTTCTCTCACCACTGTTATCTGGTGAGAGAAACCTACAATTCATTAAGTAAACAAGTAATATCTTACCATATAAATCTCTGGGGCTAAATCTAACCAAATGGGGTTCTGTGGTTTAACGAGTCTCTATTTGGGTGTGTGTCATGAACACCACTGAATTAGTCCACCACATTAGATGTCACAGTTGTTGTTACAGTTACAGAACAGGAAACCTTTATTCTCTCCAACAGAGACAGCAGAAGATCCAGAAAGAGCGGCTGATGAACGATTTCTCCGCAGCCCTCAACAACTTCCAGGTGGTGCAGCGACGGGCAGCTGAGAAGGAGAAGGAGTCAGTGGCCAGAGCTCGCGCTGGAACTCGTGTCATGGTGAATACTAGGCCTTTTCATGGTCCATTAAAACCTAATAATAATTTAAAAAAAAACACTTGATTGACTGACTTCTCATGCATATCTGTGATTATGAAAAAGGGATGGAATGTTGATTAATCTTTTTTTATTAATACTTACAGGGAGATGGTGGCAATGTGGATGAACAGCTGGTCACATTTGAAAAGTAGGTTGTTTTCACTATACAGAAGAGTATCTGTCACTTTAAGGGCCTTATGAGTAATTTTGTCTCCAAATCTTGTTCTGTTCACCATGTTCCTCTTTGTGCACTTTGGTGTGTGGGCTTTAAAATATTATTTTCAATTAGCCTTGCATCAAGTCTTTGTCTTGAAGCTCCTTTCTCATCATTAAAAGCAAACCCCCCCCCAAAGAGCCCCCTCAACACACTGCTCCACCCACGCAAACCCAGAAGAAACACTGCACTTATTATCTGTACAAAGCTACTCTTAAAACAAAAAATCCACCCTAAAACATTTACCACCTTTCATTTCTATCTTCATCTATTTTGCTGTTTTTTTGTTTTGTTTTTTTCTTATTCTCAGAGACAACTGGCCTAATGTAGATGATGTACTGTCATCTTATTTCCAGCAGCTACAATGGAATTTGAGAGCTGAAAATGTTTCAGCAATCTAAAACAGAGCCAGGGAGACTGATTTCTCCACCCACAGTGGCCTCAGTAGACATAAAGGCAGTGCAGCCACTAGACATGTATTTTGATTAAGGGGCGCAGCTGCAACATGTATAACCCACAGCTGAATGATCACACTTTGAAGCTATTTATATGCCCTTCTGCCCACACTTGATTGAGAGCAACATGTTTATACCCCTTCTCTGGGTGTTGTTAAAAGGTATTTTGGGAAATGCAGGACATCACCACCTGAAGTAGAACTAGACAAGGCAGGTTGAGGAAAACTGGGTATACACTGAAAAGTACATTACAACCCTTCACCACAAAGTAACTCCTTTGTGTTGAACATGACAGACCGATGAGATCTAACAGTGTATTTTAAGGGGGATTTTTCCTTTAATGTCATTATTCACTGTGTGGCTGGTTTGGGGGGTTTGAGAGTCCAGGCATTATGGTGGATGTGTTTTACCATGCAGAGAGGATGATGACTGGGGTCAGAGCCAGACTCAGACCCAGGAGCCTGCCATCACGGAGGAGGACCTGGAGATCATTAAGGAGAGAGAGACTAACATCAAACAGCTAGAGGTATCCACCACAACCATATATCCCACTGAGACAGTAAAGGCCAGCCTATTATTATGCCAGTGAACCACTTAAGTTCACCAATGAATCTCTTTCTTCACATCCAGGCTGACATTATAGATGTGAACCAAATCTTCAAGGATCTGGCTGTGATGATCCATGACCAGGGAGAGATGATTGGTACGGAACACAAATGAATCATTTTCAGACTACGTTGCATACCTAAACATCTCACTTATCCATGTGATGTGACAGATTATGTACATCCACTTTGTTCCTGTTTGTTCCTGTTCTCTGATTTACAGACAGCATCGAGGCCAACGTGGAGAGCGCTGAAGTCCATGTAGACAGAGGCACTAGCCAACTTCAAAAAGCAGCCTATTACCAGGTAACTTAGCATAGCATAGCACACAACGACAGAGGGTGGAGGAATAATGGAAACATCACATGAAAAGGACATTAACTTTAAAGGAATTACAATTTAAAAAAGCAGCTACAAAGAGAATTTAAAGTAATAATTGGAAAGAGTTTCATAAATAAATGTTTTGCTACTTTCAAATTGCTGATAGGTACGACACAATAGTAATTTAATCACACAGTTCATGATTGCTTTTACATTTAACACTGTCTGGTAGCTCTTTCCTGAGGAAAACACCCCGGAAGTGATGTATTTTAGGTTTCATGTTTGTATGGAATAGGCAGAGTGTTCCAGTAATGTGTTTCTGTAGGGCAACCGGGAAATCACTTCAACCACATGTTCCCTCAATAGATTTCCAATGGATTTTTTCCATTGGGTTTTTGAAAATGTAAGAAAATAAGCTGTGTTGCTAACAATGGCTTATGATTCTGAAAACTAATGTTAGGCTAAGATGAACTGCAACCCTTGGCTGCACTCCGTTGACGTCACGTCACCACCAGCTCCCTCCGCACTTCCACCATAGTAGCTAGTTCTGAAATAGCTACTTTACAAATACTAAAAATACTCAAGTTTGATAGTAAGTGCAAATGAACACAGGATACAGCTATGGAACAGAGCACATGCTTGAAGTAATGACAATCATTCCCCTAGCCATTGTAGTTTCACTATAGCAACTTGTTAGCAACTTACTTTTTTGAAGAACATAACAGCTTTAAATTTTGCTGTTGATGTTAACAAAAATGCGAAGTCGCTTCAGGATTTTAGAACTACAAACTGAAGAACTGAGTAGTTAGCACGTTATAGCCAAACACTATTAAGAGTAAAAATAAAGCTGTACAATTTTAAACAAAATAAAAAATAATACCAAGCAAAATAATTCAACATTCAGTAGTCTGTATATAATAGCTGTACCTGGAAGCAGAACAAACATCTAATAATACAACAAGCATTAATAATGTATGTGCAGTATATAAAAATGCATACCCACTTTTGAAACACCCAAAATATTGCTGTTATTTTGCACACCTGCATATGTGGTGTAATTTATTTATCTGGAATTCTTCCATATTTGCACTCAGTATCATTATCTCTGCCAGGAGATTATGCATTTGGTTGGGTAGGTTGTGTGTCTTTGTGTCTGTCCGCAGCTAATCTCACAAACTACTGGGCCTATCAGCCTAAATGTTTATGTGCACAGTTGTGACTGCATGATGAAGAACCTCTTGTGGTTGCAGTGATTCAAAAACTTTGAAAAATGTTTGTTCTGGCTACTTCCGCTCCCTCACCCCATTCATTGTCTAGCTCGCCCACTCATCGCTCTTTCTCCGCATGCTACTGGGCCTATCAGCCTAAGAGTCAAATTGTCTTTTATCTTATTGTGGCCATGTTCCCTCTAATCATGGGTGAAAAAATCCAGGACGTGCATTGTGTTTTCTGGGCCAGTTTATAAAACATGTTTCTGATGAAGAAAGTCAACAGAACACAGAGCAAATGCGCGGGAGAACAACACTTAAGTGTAAAACAGCCTTCGCTGTTTCATACGTCAGTGGACTAATTTGTCTAATCTTCTCGGGTCGTTGGACGAGGGACAAGATCAAAGCCATCATGGAGAACCCCTCTCACTTTCTCTACAACCAGTTGTGGCACAAAGCCATAACAACTATCTACTTTATATAGACATTGTGTCCCCACACACACCTGGAGGAGATCTGCACTCTACTGAGTGCACTCTTCTAGTTTAGTGCTGCATTATCTCATTTTATCTTAGCTCACATCCTGTCCTCAGCCAGTGTCTGGCTCGTCTGTCTTTGTACTGTGAAACAGTCATACGCTTTTGTGACATTAACTTTGTTCACTATTGCGTTATTTTAGCATTAATATTTTTTTGACAATCCTGT
>OMKZ01052444.1:0-12804 GCA_900302535.1 Neoniphon sammara
GAGACCCAGAGGCGGGGCCTGAAGGTCATATTCGACCTTGCGGGGTGGAGCTTAGGCCACGCCCTGCAGTTTAACCCGTCCCTCGCCAAGAAGATATCCTCTGTACTCTCGGTAAGTTAATGCTGCGTTCAGGTTATATGGAATTTATCGTAAATACCACATGCTGACTGGGAAGAAAAAAAGAAAAAAAAACTAGTGGTGAATACAAGTAGGACATGGGGGTATTTTTTTGTTTATGGAGTAGCTAAACCTCAAACCCAAATCTGTGTGAAGCCTGACCTCTAATGGTGAAAAGTGGGGTGCCTGGTCTTTGGTGGCACCACCTGTAGCGACCAACAGGTGATGACATCACCTGCCACCAAAGAACAGTCACCCTACTTTTCACCACTAGAGGTCAGGCCTCACACAGATTTGGCTTTGGGGTTTAGTTACCCTTTAATTTGAAATCCATACATCATTCGCTACAGTTGCCTAACCATTTCCTTGTTGGTGAGGCGCCCTTAGCTTCCCTCAATTTTACATATTTATATACCATGCATTTGAATAAGAACAACAAACACTGAAAAGTTTGAAGACTGACATTTATTGCAATCAATGCAGCACATGACTTCATTTTACACCCTATTCATACATGAAAGACAGTTTTGTGACAAAATTTAACTGATAATCAGTGTGGTTTTAGCAGCCTTTTAAACGCCAT
This sequence comes from Neoniphon sammara, assembly GCA_900302535.1. Classification (NCBI taxonomy): domain Eukaryota; kingdom Metazoa; phylum Chordata; class Actinopteri; order Holocentriformes; family Holocentridae; genus Neoniphon; species Neoniphon sammara. The sequence goes on from OMKZ01052444.1 coordinate 701, forward strand.
AAGTCATCAGATCGCACCTAGAAGATGTTAAATACTGTTTTAAAATCACAATCACAGTCTGAGTTAAACACATCAGAACGATGATACATATTTAGAATATTTTGCTCCAACAAATAGGTCCCATGTACTTTTATTGGTAGAAGAAGTATAACTACCGCCGAGGTCTGCTTATTTTTTTCCACAGCTGATGACAGAAGTAGCTAAAGAGTGCATCATGTCGCTTCCTGTTTCTGGATCAAAATTTAGACCAAACCTTGAAATACCAAGTAGTGTACCAGATGACAGCTTAAGCTGTGGTGCTTAGGCTGTCATCACATGAACACATGAACATACTGAGTGTCAGAGAGTTTACCTGTCTAACGTGTGTGCGTGTGTGTGTGTGTGTTCCAGGACTCCTTTCCACTGAAGGTAAGAGGAATCCATCTGTTGAATGAGCCGAGGTTCTTCCGGCCAGTCTTCGCCATGCTCCGCCCATTCCTGCCAGAGAAGATAAAACAGAGGGTCAGTATACTGCAAAAACATGCATCCCAGTAAATCATTTCATACAGCACTGGATCTTAAAATCTTTTTCTTTTAACAAAAAGTTGCTAATGCACGGGCTGTGACAAAAGACCTATTTTGACACGAAACAGCAAGTAAACACAGGTGTTACTAATGACATTAATGAAGGTTCTGATCCATTTAGCTCTAACAGAGCCAGGATCCTACTATTGTTCTTGCTGGCTCACTGGAAAGACTCTGCTACACTTAAATGAAACAGAACCTTCATTAATGTCATTAGTAACCCCTGTGTTTACCTGCTATTTAATGTCCAAAAGGCTGCTATGAAAAAGGTCTATTCCACCAGTTTCCAACGCAGATCTGCAGAACTTTTCACTTATTTTAAGAAACAATTGATTTTAAGACTGAATATGAGACTAAATGACTTATTAAGATGAACACTTGCAGTGTAATAAGTAAGGGATAATCAATGATGAGGCTGTCTTCTATCAAAAAATAGTGACCAACGTGAAGGCAAAGAATCGCGGAGGTCATCCTTTTTCAATAGAAGACCATTTCATCGTGGATTATCCCGCTTATTACACGGCGTGTAGAGCTTTCTACATACCAGTGTCAGCAGTAAAAGCAAGGAAATTAGAATAAATAAATTTTTGAGAGTAGGCGGTTCTGTCGTCGGTTGCCAAATAAGTTAGCTTACAACAGGCAGGCAGCTAGCTAAGAGAAGCACTTAGCTACTGTCGCCTGGATCGGAGGAAAGTTGTTCCACTTTTCCCTCTCTGTGTTGGTTGGAGTCCAGTAATGTAGTTAATGCAGGTTAACGGTCATAACGTCTTTTTGACACTGGATGTCTCCAGTCAGCTACTGACTTCTTTCTGAAGATCATGTAGCTAGTTTGCGAACGTTAGCCTACAACACACAGCAGCGAAGTTTCGTGAGGCGCATTCCCTTGACACGAACAGGTGCAGCGATGAGGTCAGAGCTCAGCAACAGTCTGTTATTCAGAAATAACAAGACGCAGAATGCCTTATTTGACCAATCAGAATCGAGTGTTTGTGCTATTGTTTTTGCTGATGTAACGAATAAATGGGCTACTCATGCACATGCCCTGTATTCACAACAGTTAAACCAGGCTGTCTCTCTGTAGATCCACATGCACGGCGATGATTTCTTCAACACTTTGAGCGATTTCTTCTCGCCGTCTGTCCTCCCTCCAGAATACGGAGGGGACGGTCCTGCCATAGAGGAGGCCTGTCAAGAGTGGACCAATCAGCTGCTACGATCTGAGAAGCTGCTCGACCAGATCGCCGCCCACCCGACGGGTGACATCGCTGTCAACCCAGGCAACTCAGTCTGCACATAGACAGAGGCTGCACAGTTCGTGTTTCTGTCTCGCTGATGTGTGTGCTGGCTCTCATTCGGGTGTTGGTTCTATTCCACGATGGCTGTTCATCGCTAAAAATCAAATCATTGACCCCAAAACTGTTTTGGAGTAGAGACTAGAGCTAAAGACAAGACAGTTATCGTGTCACAGGAAGCTCGTAACTACCTCAGCGCTGGTGAATGTTGCTACAGCCGCACCACAACAGTCCTTTTTCAGGTATTGCTCTTTTTCTACCCTGCTGAAGTGTCCTTGAGCCAGACACTGATTCCCTGCCTGCTCCTGAGCCTGACCTCTGACCTCCGTGTGGAGGCAGGAACAAGAATAAAAGCAATAAAATATCACATCATTTTTTTATTATTATTTTTTTTTTATCAATCATCTCACCGTGAAATCCTTCTGATCTGCCACAGTGGCAGTTTGACGATTTGAGAAAAGGACCCAGAGAGTACCACGTTTTCCAAATCACCAAGGATGATGATTCTGTGAAACAAACGCTGCATATGATTATTTCAGACTCTTGAAGGGCTCATTGCATTAGTAGAGATATCATCCGAATAAAAAAGTGTAGGGCAAGTCTCCTTCAAAAAATATCCAAAGCACACTGTGATGTTCATACATTTATCAAGACACAGAATATGATGTTACTATCCCTTGTGCCACAAATTAAAATGCCTTTATTTTACATAGAAATATGTTGACTGGCATATGGCATATGACTCTTCTGTCTCTCCACCTCGCCACTCCATCTAGACATCCATCCATCTATGCATTCAGCCACCCAATCAATCTTCCATCCAACCATTTGTTCCTGCATACATACATAGCTTCTTTTGAGCTGTGTATTCATGTTTTGTCAGTAGTTTTACGATTTGCCAATTTTTACTGTTTTATAACAGTTATTAATACAATAAGGAATGTCTTAATTGAATAGGTGCCTTTTTGTGATGAATATTAATTGTCAGACATGGATCTGGTAAAATTTACTGGTGAAATCATGCTATGTATTCAAAGTTTATAAATGGTTTTGCAAATGGCTGCATTCACATGAAAACCTTGTGTTTCCAAAGAGAAAGGGTTCAGAAAGACAGGCAGATATGCCTTTTACAAATATATAATTTGAATGGATTCTTTAGAAGAAAAAAAATCATGTTCACTTTGGTGTCAAGTCTCCACAAACAGCAGGTCCAAGACTGAAAGCAGATTTCTCGGGTGCATTATGAACAGAGCAGCTCCAGAAACTTTATCATGTTCACTAATCCAGACTCAACTGGCTAAAATCATATGAAGGATGTGTATTAATTCTGTTTCATGGTGAATTTTTAGGTCAATTTTGAGATATTATGATATTTTGCCTCTAAAAGTACTGTTGTTTCATAGAACATATCAAGCAATCATCAAAAACTGCTACAAATAGTTTTATATGTTTTTATAGCTATTGTGTCAAGCACAAAATTTTAAAGTTAAAAAAAAACTTGAATGTGCAGTTTCTTAGAATGACATCTTCCCTGTATACAAAAAACTTTTTTTAAAATTTAACTCTTTTTTAAATATTTTCAGTCATTTCTATTTTATGAGTTATTTTACAGCGGAGAAAATTGTGTAAAATGTCAGATTTTAACCATATTAAAAACTGTGTCAGAAAAGATTTTTCTAAATAAAATACCACCTGATTAGTTACTGATCAAAAGGAAACAAGAAACCATGGTTTGAATTTAACCACTGAGTAAAAAAGGGATGTAACTAATATGGAAATTTGTGCAATTGTTAATGAGAAATTAGCTCATTACTGAATGTTAATAACAAAATAAATCAAAGTCTTATTTAAAAAAAGTGCTTGTGTCCATATTCAATATACAAGTATGATTTCATTCCAAGAAGATGAAAGGGTTTTATTCAGTATCCTATAAATGTCAAACCTCTAGAGTACCAATGGCCATATCTGGATTAAGTAGATTACAAAATGATCTAGATTACAAAAAATGACCTATAACTACTAAAGTTAAAGGAATACTCGAACATTTTGGGCAAAATAACATTTATCCGACTTACCCAGGCTGAGACAAGATGTTCGATACCATTTACACCTCTGTACGTTCACTGGTTTGGTTCCCATGGGTTGCATTTCATGTTAGCTTAGCATAAAGACTTGAAGTCTACAGGAGTCATTAGCCTAGCTTCGTCAAAGTGAAAATATAAACCTTACAGCAACTCTGAAGCTGTCTTATTTACACAATGTATCGTGAATTGGAATACACGTCTTGGAAATTTTTCTAAATATGAGAGTCGTTTTAGGAGGAGTTAGATGGTAGGAACTATAACTGAATGAGCACAGATGGAAGGATACATGTGTTCAGTGGCTATAATTCCTACCATCTAACTTCTGCTAAAACAACTCTCCTTTAAAAAAAAAAATTCCAAGATGTGTATTTCAAATTCACATGATACATTGTGTAAATAAGACAGCTTCAGAGTTGCTGTAAGGTTTATTTTTTCACTTTGACAGAGCTAGGCTAATGACTCCTGTAGACTTCAAGTCTTCAAGTCTTTCAAGCCATCAGAACCGAACCAGTGGACGTACAGAGGTGCAAAGGGTATTTTGCCCAAAACTTTGGAGTATTCCTTTAAGAGCAATGGGGATCTGCTCAGAGTAATTTTTGAAGCTTGTAATTCAATCACAGCTATGTTTTCAGATATCCCAGTTACATTTTAGGTTATGTCACGAGCTCATTATACGAATCTGTGTTCTCAACAGTTACATACCTCAGTTCAGATCAAGTTGGAGCATGTGGAGAGTGAGCTGCCTTGGTGGAATAAAATGAAACCACTCATCCCAAGATAACAGCATGTCTGCGGGTCCTTACAAAATCTTAAATGATCCAAATTCAAGGCCTTGTGTTATTATTAAAAGTTGCGTCTGAGTCATTAATAGGGTTTCTTCTACTTAGTGCACAACTTAATCTTACTCTTCAGGCTTATTTGGGGGCTGAATTACATATTTCTTTTCTTAAACTGTCAGTAAAAGGCTGTTAAAATTGACACTTGGAGCCATTTTTCTGTTTTCTCTCTCGTCCTCCTTTTCCCTCCACTCCTCCCTCCGCTTTCCCCTGCGTCCCTTTGCCCTCTCCCCCTCTGACAGACCTTTGTTCGGTGTTACTAGGTCAGTAAACACAGTCTCTCTGCCCCTTTATGCATTCTCTGGTCAACAACACTGTGTGAGCCTGCTGGCATCAATCCAGTGTCAATTCTACCAGTTTGTAATGTTATTGTAGAGTTAATTAACTACACCGAGAGCATCACTGACACCACACTTCACCATTGATATGGAAACAAATGTATGAGCACTCACTGTATTATCATTAAAGAAACAGTAGGTTAATAAAATGGCTAGTCATGTGTGTATGGGCTAAAAAACAAAATGCTTCCAGACAGCTGTAACATACTTTATATTATAGCTCAGTATTATGACTCTTTTGTGCTGTTTACTACATATCATAAAAAGGTCTCCATTAGCTGTGTAGGGCAGATATGTGGCTTTGATCAGTACTCCAACTACTGACGTAGTAACAAGGAAGTATTGCAATAGATCTTAGTCAATATTACACCATCGATAACAACATGCACAACTCCCTGCCAACATGAAGGAATAATCTCAGGGTGACAGAAGGAGATTCGGAAGCTCGGGGCATTTTTTGATGAAACAATTACAGAGATGAATGGAGAATTCATGTCATTTTGCTCATGTTTGAACAGTTTGGTGACCTGGAGCAAACGTCGGAGTTAATCATTAGTAGCAGCCTCTGTGTTCATGATGACACAGTAGGAAACCAGGCCAAGAAGATTGAGTCAATGGTGTATTTTATTTATTTATTTTCACTTCAAAATCCATTTCCAGGTCACAAAAGGAAGACGGAGGCAGTGAAGTAGTTAATTTAAGTGTCGCAGAGTCTTTCCAGTGAGCCAGCATGAACAATAGCAGGACTGGCTCTGTTGGACCCAAATGGAACAGAACTTTCATTAATGTCATTAGTAACACCTGTGTTTACCTTGTGAAAATGGCTCCTATGAAAAAGGTCTATTGTTGTCTGTACTCAATATCAGCACCAAGTGTCACAGTGAGCGGACAACATGGAGGTCTGGCTAAATTGTTGACAGGTCACACTTGTTGAAAGGCATTCTGGGTCTTTATGTTCTTTTTATAATCTGATTGTACTGTGTAGTAATTATACTTTCAGTTGCGATCCAGCACTGAAAGGGACAAAGATCTGTTCATCAGCAGATGTCTGCGAGAGCTAATATGGTGCAAAAAGTGATGTGATGAAACTCCAAATCTCCACTTCCTCTTCAAACACGCACAGTTTGAAGTAAGAAATAGGTGCATGGAAAATGAAATGCATTATCCCAAGTGCAGCTTTGATTTCTATTCTTTGATTCTCTTTTTCATAGCTCTATCTGCACACCTTGCTCTGTGGTATTTTACCTTTTTGATGTGTAATTAGCGTGTTTTCAAAGTGAAGATGTCATCATTTTGTAGAATTTTGGCTTGCAGTGCTGACAGCAGGTCCCCTCAGTACATCTCAAGGGGATTTTAGGTTGTAGAATGGAGTCCTCTATAGAAAACCTGAGCATGGGGTGCAATGTGTGACTGAACGAATGGCTAAGAATGGCTTTGGATCCTAGACAGTAACTGCAAGGGACACAATGAAACAGGGTGCATTCACATTCAATTTTACTGTGATATTCTAATTCCACAGTAAAAATTAGAGTGGAAACCTTGATTGTAAACATGCTGGGGTTTTTTGCTATTTATCAGAAATGATAATTTTATAGACTGTAATCTTTTGGCAGCCAGGTAGGTGCCTCTGAGCCTCTTTACCCTCCTGGTCATGGTGACACGCTGTTGACAAAACCAGGCCACCTTACCACCTTACCACCTTACCACCTTACCACCTTAAGGTGGGAAGGTGGACGGCTGACTTTAGTAAGAGAGGTTAAACATTTTCATCTTTTGGGCAAGGCTGTAAATGTATTTGTTCCTTCCAGGACACTGGAATTGGTTAACTTAAGAAACAAATTAGGAGAATAGATGGATCGATCAATAAAATTCATGTCACATTGTCAATCACAACCTGTTCAATTATTTTCATTTCCTCCTCTCTTTTGCTGTCACAATAATTTGCTATAAGCTATTAATCATTACCCAAACCTGCAAAATAGTTTCCTATGGAGGCCAGCCCACTGTAGCTGCATGTGTCACTTTAGTGCCACCTGGTGGCTGAATATGAACACAGCAACTCATGCACTGCAATAAACGATCCTTTGCAGCCCCAAAATATGTAATAAAGAGGTTCAATTGGTGGTACTGTGTGATTTATTCGTTTTATATGGAACTTATAGGAGGTTTGTGCCCAGCTGATTTGATGAGATTTTTGCTAATCTAATGAACTCTTCCTTTAGAATCCTTTGATTTCCTTCCTGTTCATGTCTTGGCTGTATTGTCATGGTGACAGAAGCATAGACAGCCTGAATCACACAAAATTCATGTTTGTGTAAACCTTTGTTGCCAGATTTCTTAAATGGCATGCAGCCTGCCGTATTTATCGCTGTTCCATTATTATTATTATTTATTTATTTATTTATTTTATTTTGAGGCAGGGGCGTTTCAGTATCTTCAAGCGCCATTTCAAGCATTTGGACAAACTAGATTAGCCAAATCTTCTGTATTAACAAAAACTGTGTGTGTGTGTGTGTGTGTGTGTGTGTGTGTGTGTGTGTGTGAGAGAGAGAGAGAGAGAGAGATTCTTAAAATGCCTTAAAATACCTTTCGATTTATATTGCCCATGGTTTGAGACTAACCAAAGAAGAGTCTGTTGGATCTATAGACAACATATGGTTTGACAGGTTGGCAGCTTGGCAACATGCAAATAATGTGAAATGTCAAAGTCAAAACATCCCTGAAGGGCAATTAGGTTAAGGGCAAACAGTGATGTACAATTACATAGTCACATCAGACACATCAAAAGAGGGGCAGGGAGCGGCAGCCAGACATAAATTGCATAAAAATTGTATATATTTGACATGGACATAGAAAGGGACAAATTGGACAGAGGGACTGCTTCTTCTGGTAGAAATAGGGGTAAAGGTAAAGGTTCCTGTGTTCTGGGGACACTTAGATCAGCTAGCAAGCTAAAGTACCAGTCAGGTAAGAAAAATGCAGCATCTGCATTGGAAATGACTACTCCATCCACTTTTTCTCCACAAGTTAAAGGCTTCTCCAATATCAATTTTCTCCACTTAACATTATATTACAATCAGATATTTGTTTGTTTGTTTGAGTGAGTGAACAGAGAACAGCCTACAGTGCTGGCTCACTGGAAAGACTGCTACAGACTGCTTTCCTCAATAGTCCCATTACTGTAACCATGTACTGTTTATGTCGACCAACTGGTAGATCACATTTTCACTTTCAATTGCTTATTAAACAAGACTAGGTCAAAACCTAGTATCATTCTTAATGTGCAATTAATTTGGAATGAGCTGCAGTCAATAGCCGGGGTTAAAACAAGAAGAAAAAAACAGGAGAGGGGAATAAAAACATGATCAGGAGAGGGGGGGGTGAGCGCAAAAATTGTAAAAATCCATTGGAATATCTTAGTTTAATGTAGACGCAACAAAATATGAATTGTTTCTTTGTGACAAGCATTTCAACGGCCAATGAACGGGGAAACTCCAGCACACGGCCGACCAATAGTGTAACTTCATCAGTCAGTCAAGTCAAAATTTATTTCTATAGCACATTTAAAACAACAAAAGCTGACCAAAGTGCTGTACAAACAGGCAAACGAGAACAAGATCAACAGAGCTGACTACACAAATCATGCATATACCCAAGCAGAGATCAAGATAAAATCACTGAGTAGTGTAAAAACGAATAAAACAACCATTATAAAAAAAAGCCCATTTAGTAGTAGAAATTTAAACATGTTCAAAAGCCAAAGAAAAGAGGTGGGCCTTGAGCTGTGCTTGTTCCACAGACTGGGGCCTGCAACTGAGAAAGCACGGTCACCCCTGAGCTTCTCCTGAGCCCATGGGACGACCAGAAGTGACTGGTCAGAGGACCTGATTTTGGTGGGGTATAGGGAATTAAAAGGTCAGATAGGTAAGAGGGAGCCAATCCATGAAGTGCTTTAAAAACAAGTAATAAGACTCTAAAAGGAACTCTAAAACTTCCCAAAAGCCAGTGGAGGGAGGCAAGTATGGGGGAAATGAGCTCTCGCTTATGGGAACCAGTTAAAAACCTAGTAGCAGTGTTCATGTACTTGGAAAAAGCTGCCCCTCACCACGGAATCTATCTGTTTGTCAAATTTAAATGCAGAGTCAAAAACCATCCCAAGGTTTTTTGCAAAGCGCTTCACAAAGGATGACAGTGGACCGAGCTTCCCACACAAAATGCTGGTGGATTCAGGAGGGCCAAAGAGAACCACCTCAGTTTTCAGTTCATTTAGCATCAAGAAGTTCTGGGACATCCAGGCTTTAATGTCCTGGAAACAGTCAAATAGAGGCTGCAATGACTGAGGGCTATGCTATGACATTTTAGTGGGAGATATAGCTGGGTATCATCTGCAAAACAGTGAAAGGAGATGGCATGCCTGCTAATGAGGGAACAGAGCCCTGAGGAACCCCACAGGTAAGGGGGACCGAGGGGGAAGAAGCATTCCCCACACTGACAAAAAAAAACTTCTACTTTCCAGGTAAGACTTACAACATTTTAGGGCTATTCCCTGGATCCCAACCCATTGTTCAAGTCTGGTAACCAGCAGTTTGTCAGTGATTCAGTCAGTCAGGGACAGACATTCGCGTTTGAAGGGCTGGCCACACTGTTGCAGTCCAGCCAAAAATTGTGAGTAAAAGACAGTTTCCATGCAAAGAGGACTTGCTGATGGGACTTGGACAAGTAGATTGGGAGCTTGTTGGGTCAATAATTATATTTCAAAAGAAAGGAAATACCTCCAATTTTATTAAATAATGAATTTGGGATGAAATACCAGATAGAGGACAGACTGGACATACACCATTTCAGCCAATTAACTCGAAAGGTGTTACAATAATAATGTCATTAAAATTCAAAAATGTGAGGCTTCCTTCTTCTTTAGGATTGGCAAGTATAGACTTTTTAAGTTTGTGAGACTTTTTTCCCATAAGAAGTTCAAAAAAACTGTAGAATTTCCTTAAGTGTTGTAGAGTTTTAATGATGAAGGCAGAAATACAAAACATGAAAGGCCTTCCGACTTAGACTGAAGACTCCTTCCTATCCTCCTTCCAGATATTAAAAATAATTTTAGCTTTCTATAATCTATAAACTATACATTTTGGTGCTGTCTGGCCACTATTCATTCATTTTTATTTATTTATTTATTTATTTTGCCAGGGTTAGGGATTCTTTAACTGGTGCCACATTTTTTTTTCTATTTTTTTTTTTTTTTTTTTTTTTTTTTACCAGGATTAGGGATTGTTTAACTGCAACTATCTACGACCAAATCACAGCCGTGCTGATATACAGTATAACAGCACTCATGTGATATTGCTTAAATATAGGTAGAATTTCACATTTAGGCACATTTAATTTTAATCCTGAGGCGTCTGATAATTGTCTGACTAACCTGATCGCTGCTGGTATTTGTTTTTGTTCTTTTAAAAACAAGGTAGTGTCAGCTGCCACCTGAGATTCTGATTTCTTGTCCAGAAAACAGATTCCTTCAAATTCCATATCATGAGTAATCTGCAATGATAATACTTTGGTGACCATAATAAATAAAAAAGGGGAGAATAAATGACCAGAATAAATAAAAAAATAAAAATACTTTTTTTAAAATTTCTAATTCACTCATGCTGGCAGCCTCAGAGGTTCACCTTATGACCTCACCCATGAAGTTCTATAGAACTCAAATGCGGCAGTTAAAAGTTGCTGAACTTGGAACCAAAGTCACTGCCACTGTAAACAGCGAGACCTGTAACAGCGACATTTACACAACCTTTAATTGAAAAAAACTATTTTTATCTACTGAGATGGCCCAGAGAGTGCCACTGTCTTCAGACGATGGTGAGTTTTACACTTTTTTCTCTTTTTAATTGTTGTAAACTAACTAACTAACAATTCAAAAAACAACAGGGTGTCTGTGGCCCATCAACACAGGATGTTTATCACATTTATCTATTATTTTTACCAGCCTTGTACTAACTCTTTATTTTTATACTTTCAGGCTGGTTCCCCTTGGTCAACATCATGGCCCCAGACAACATGTTCCTTCCCAGTGAGGAAGAACATTTGTTGGACTGGGGCGAAGAGGAGAGCCAGACGTCAAGCTCCTTAGAGTCTCTATCAGCAGAGGAGGAAGATGAGGAAGAGGAGGATGAGGACGACAACGAGGACGAGGATGACGTCAACACGCTGACTGTAGAGGTAGGTATGTCTTTCTCTTGCAGGACCACAGCTGGACCTAACCCCACGTACGACGTGGACGATGAGGACGAGGACGACGAACTCGCCCCTCTGGAGTCGGACCCCGACTCCATGGACTCCTGGGGCCTGTTTCGGAGGAGGAGAAGTTCCCCTGGGCCCAGCAGCAGCGTCATCCCTGACCAGACCACCGTTGGGAGAAAGAGGAGCAGGGAGGATGAAGAGTATGAAGAGGAGGAGCAGGCTATTCCGGTGATTGTCATTTCTGAGAGCGAGGAGGACCTGCAGGTCAGAGGCGCACCCAGCAAGAGGCCCAGAGGCTCCACCTGCCCCATCATCATCATCAGTGACAGCGAGGAAGAAGATGCAAATAACTAGAGGAGGAGCAGGGAGAAGCAGTGAAAGGGACTCTGCTAAATGGTAATTTTTCTTAGACATTTAGACAATTAGACATTTTGCTGTTTGTTAATTAATTGCATTTATGAGCTGTTTTTATTGAATTGTTTTTGCAGTTGTATTTTGTATCAAGTTCATTCATTCAGTGTAATATTTAATATTATGTAGCTATGTGTCATGTTTACTCATATTTTTGGTCTAATTGGCTAGTTTAATCTGATAAGTGTCCCACTTCCCAAGATTTCTTCCCCTTTTTTCCCTTTTACTTTTGTGTTTTTTGGGGTTATATTTTCCCTCACCCGCTATGAGGGTTTAACCCAGGAGGTGTCGCCCTCTTGTTGTTGTAAACCTGTGGGCCTGTCAAGCCTTTTC
>OMKZ01052445.1:0-16760 GCA_900302535.1 Neoniphon sammara
CGTTAAGCAGAGGAAATCCAGCTTACGGTCGGTGATGAGGTCCTGGACGAACTGTCCCTTGCTTGTCAGTGAGCGGATGTTGAGAAGAGCGAAGTTGAGTGGAGTGTTGTTGTCACAGCTGATGGTAGTGTTAGTATGGTATAAATTAATGCTTTTTTTCATGCTGCCTTTTTTATCATGTGACATTCTGTAGTTTTTCATCTATTTATATTACCACATGTGCATTTCATTTCATATCTTTTTGTCATACATGCTGTTATTCATATATTTCACACTTTTCATTTTTAAAAGTTCTACTTGGTATTTTCTAGTCTAATCAAGTCTTATTTATTTATTTTTAATGTGCTTTATCCCATTAATATTACAATTTCTAACACTAGTCTGTAAGGTTTCATTTTGTCTTGTGGAAAAACTCATTTGCACCTGTATAACATGGGCATAAATGACAATGTGCAGTCCCACCAGCATGAGGCAGTGTGGGCCTGTAAATAAATTCTCCTACCACTTGCAGAAGGCTCTTTTCAACAAACGCTTGGGTTTCTCAAGTCATCTTTCTTAAGTTATCATCACAGATGATCTTCAAACTGATAGGCTTGATGAACATTAAAATGTACAGAAAATAACAGTTGAGGTGAAGTGCTGTGATCAACCGTCACCTCACAAGGAAATGAAGTGAACACATCAAGACTTTTTTGAAGTTTTGTTCTTACCTACTTCTCACATCTTCCCCTCCAGAGCTATGTGTTAACCATGTAAGCCTCTGGTTAAAATGGTGTTGCTTTAATTAGCACAGACCTATGTGCAGTACGTAGAAATACATATCCACACTAAGATGATGCATTTTCACACTGCTTCTACCCACTGCTTCTGAAGTTTTAGAAGATTAATGCTGAATGTATATGCAGAATATGTATACCCTACTGTCCCTACTATATCTTGCACTGCGTGTGAGATCCTGTACCTTGAGTTTCAGTGTGTACTGTGAAACTGTGTAAGATTGATATCAGTGTGTCTCTGTACCAATGTACCCGAGACAAATTCCTGCAAATTCACTGTACAGGCTGTGCCGAATACCTTTTTTAAATATTCAGATAATCGCTGAATATTTAAGATTTATCAACGAATGTTTGCATATTCCCTGTAAATAAACTGGCCTGTAAAAACAAATCAAGCTACAGCAGAGCGCACTCCAAACAAACACTTAGATAGCCTGAAGGGTGGAGGTGCTGCTTCACCAGTAATTTTCCCCACAAGGAAAGAAGCTGACACTGTAAATGACATTTTCCAATGCTTGTAATTTATTCTGATTTGAATGTTGATATTAATGTTTGAATGTTTGATTTAAGTGTTCCCATAGTGTTTTTTTCCTTCTTTTTTTTTGTTTGCATATTTTTATGTCCTCAACTTTTACAAGGCAGAACATCCCCACCCCCTCGCTCACCCCAAATTCTCCCAACAGCAAAAGTATGTCTGAACAGCAACCTAATGAATGATTACCCAAATATCCAGATATTTGGGGTCAGCCTGTAAGTAATTCTGAATCTCGCTCAACAGCCAGTTTGCACAGGATTCATACAGCTTCCCGAGAGTAAAATTCAAGCCCCTTTCAAGCACTTTCAAGGTGCTTAAACCAAAAAACCAAAATTTCTCCGCTGCGGGATCAATAAAGGATTATCTTATCGTATCTTTATCGTCTAATCTAAATTGTTACTTTAAATGCAATTGCGATAAATAAAGTTTACAAAATTCCTTTATACTCACAGCAATTACACACAGCAAAATTATTTTTTTTACCAGCTGTTCATAGTAACTTTTATTGTAGTTTGTTCATGATAATTTAATGCTTGCTAAGTACAGGATCGCTTCAAATATTAAAGATTTTTTACGAGTGCTTATGTAGATGAAATACCAGATTATGTTGAAAATCAAGCATTTGTATTTGAATTCAAGCATATTCCTAATATTAAAAATGTTTTAGTTAAAATAAAGCATTTTCCAAACTTTCAAGACTTTGTGCGAATCCTGTTTAGAGTAACATACCTGAAGTGCTCCAGGTAGGTGTACAGGTCCTCATTCTTCAGCAGCTCACACCGGATGAGGTTGTCACGCAGGCCGAACTGCGGCATGGCCAGTATCTGAGCTTTGTTGGACAGGATGTGGCTGGATGAGCGCACCAGGTCATCCCGGCCCTCGCCGCTCCCTTTGCCCTCACTGCTCATCACAAGAGAAGGGGATAAAGGTGTGGGAGTGGAGTCAGACCAAAACAGAAACAAGACTGTGTGATCTCACCAATGACAAATACCGAGATTATAACCGTATTTGCATGGGTTTGTTTTGATTTTCCTATTCAAATGCCTATATACAGTTACCGGTTCATACTCAAGTTGATATATTTTAATCAAGTCACGCCTCTCTTAAAAACAGGAATATACTTATGTTGTAAAAGAGATATTACACTCTATTGCCACAGACATCCTAATGTACGTCACCACAGCAGCCAACAGGCACCCTGGGTATGCAGTGGAGCTCTATTTCCATGTCATCAATACGGGATGGGGCTGGAGGAGAGTCGGGGAGAAGGGGAAATCTAATATGACTGGCTCCTTAGGCCAACCGGGAACATACTGTAACTATGCTCAGTCTTAAAGTGTAAAAGGAGTTTGCTCCAAGTGTGGTAGCAATGGCCTAAAGGTTAGAAAAAGAATTGAATTAAATTATTCCAAACCCCAGATTTCTAGATCTGCCATCAACGGGCCCTAAAGTGAGATAAACAGCCCATAGCTGCTGCAGCGGCGGCGCTCAATCAGAATACTTTATTGATCCCTGTGGGGAAATTAAGTACTAACCTGCTGTAGAGAAATGAACCGGGTAGCTTCCAGGTGCACATGATTTAAAAAAAAAAAAACTCACCTCTCTGGGCTAGACTGTGATCTGGACTTTTCTTGACCACTGTTAGAACTTTGCTCCTCCTCAGAAGATCCTTTTTTGTCTGTCCGCAATGATTTCTCTGTTTGGAAGGAAGAGGAGTGAAAGTGGAAGAAGAAGAGGGTATGTGTTTATTTACTTGAACAATGATAGCACCCAGCTAAAGTGATAAACCACAGCAATAAAACACAACTATAAAATGAATAAAGCAGCAGCGACATACACAACCATAGGTATTACTTCATTACTGGCTGCTGGGATTGCTTATCTATGTTGTCGTCGAAATTGTCCTACGAGTCAAAACTCTGTAAGCGCTCAGACAACCAAGTGCAACCATGAGCCAACCCATATTTAACGCCTTGATATATGATCTGTGGAGAATCGACTGGAGCTAATCATGATGACTGAAAATGAAAACACACACATACAGAAGTCAATCATAAAAGTGTCAAGTCAGGGCTTGGCCGTTGTGGTCAATTAACTGAGGCTGTCTGTTGCAGTTGGTTACAGTTACTGCATCCTAAGTAGCTAGAATTAATGGGCGAGTGTCAAGTATGAGACAATATGGTCCCTGTCTCTGCCAGCTCGGGAGAAAACACTGCTGGCTCTTGTGAAAAGGGAAGTGACAAGAAATTAAACTCTAAGAAGTTTAGGCAGACTATTTTGAGGGTGTGTCTGCAAAGATAAGATATATTCTACCAGGAAAGAGCAGTGCATGTTGGTTGGTCTATTTGACCAGCTAAAAGCCAATTCATCTCTTTAAATGGGATCACACTTATTCTGCAAAGCATTCATGCCCGAGTGATGTATCTGCAGAATTCTACGCCATGACCCCCACAGCAAAAATATATTGAAACAGATTTTAGTGGTTATCCGCTGGACTAATACCTTCATTTATGCAGTACTTCTCAAAACAAGATTACGCAGTACTTTACAGAGACAAGGAAGTAAAACAGAGATAATATATTTTCAAGTCTAGATCTAGTTACAGGCAATAGGGCATTGCCTAAGGATATCTGTCAAAACCTCGAGGATGTAACATGGGGAAAAAAACTTGCTGAGCTTTAAAATGTACGGGAAGCCAGAGCAAGTAGGCCCGAATGGGGTTAATATCCTAGTCCTGCACTGTGCACCAGATTCAGAGGGCTGAGGGAGCTGGGAGAAGTGAATGTCATTGGGAATTGCGTCACTGAGAAGGAGCATATAAATAGAGAACAAGGGGTCTAGGATCCCCCTCGGGGAACTCCACAACCGCTATGTGTTGCGGAAGAGGAGATGCAGTCAATTACAACAGATGATGTTTCCGTGAGACAGATATAGCTTGCAGAACGTGAGAGCAGCATGTATCAGTCAGCCTGACCCAATTATCCAAACAATCAGCCGTTCCATTTCTTTGTGATCAGCAGTAACAAAAGCACCACTATGGTCCGGCAGAATTAGGATCAAGTGGTCAGTGCTACTGCAACAGATTTTTATTTCGTCTTTGTTTTACTGAGGAAATGTTGCCATCAAAAAAACTCAAGATGGCTAGTTAAAAAGAACAAAATAGATAATGCAATATTTGTTTCAGTTTGTGCATCCAATATATTAACAAACAGACTAAATCCAAGTTCGACTTTGGGGTGATCCAATCCTTATTCTCATATAGAATAGTATAGAATATTTGATATGCATACATGGCGTGACATGCAAAATCTGCTGTCTGTGCCATGGTCTGTATTGTCTCTTTGCAGTTGACAACATGTATCTGCAAGAACATTACAAAGACAAATTCCTGTGCATCTCTTACAGCTGGCCTGCTAACTCATTCAGACTGTTCATTCAGACTCATTCAGACTCAGTTCAGACTGCCTGTTAACTCATTTTCTGAAATAAATTGTTTCTTTTGCCTGGCTTTGTCTAGCCCAGCCACCATTATAAAAAAATGCATAGCCTATTCAACATTGAGAAGGTTAAGTCTATCATTAGCATCATTTAAAAACACTCATGGGCAGAGGACCTCAGCAGGAACAATGACATTTTATTTTAAATGCTGGCACTCAAGGGGGGTGACTCCCCTGTCTGGATTCTTTTTAAACTTTGTGTCTACATGTATGTCTGCGTGTACGTTTGTGTATATGTGTGTCAGAGTGAACAGGAAAAGGAAAAGAGCACTGCTTTTGTATGAGAAAAAACCCCAGCGAACTGTGAGATACCTCTGAAAGGAGTAGGCTTTAGAAGTGTAAGCTTTAGGAACGCTAAATCTGAGAAGCTGAAAATCTCCTTGTGCACACATCAAACACTTCTGCTTACACCAATGGAACACCAACAAAGCAACTGTAAAATTCAAAGACACACTGTGAAAAATAGATCATGAATATGAGTTCTTGGTTGGCAAGTAATTAGGCTAGAACATCAGACCTAGGTCTAATGCACATTTTACTATTAGGAGTGATAATTTACAAAGTGTTTATTCCAATCTGCTTTGAGTAGCAAAAAAATGGTAAAGTAAAGAAACACTGCTCTGGCTTAGGGGATGTGTAGATGAGAGGTAAATCAGGGAAACTGCCAAAACAAGAATAAAAAAATTCCAAGGCCAGCTTGACCTCAGATCATGAATCAAGTGAATTCAATAATCACTATGCACAATTGCACATCTGTGACTGTTCACTAAATGTGCTCTCTGATGAAGGCAGCTATTTGCTATCACGCTGTGGCCCTGGCATTACCTTGGATTTTTTAAATCCTTTTATTGCCTAATCCTTTTAATTTATATACTTTATCCAGCAGTATATGTCTTAATGTGGTAAATTCCACTCATTGAGTATTGCAAGGAACGGCATCTGACCCCGGTCTGCTATATTACTAAGAAAAGTGAACACTAACCACACAAAGCGTCCTGTGAGGGGTAGTTCAGGCAATACATGGCATTTACATTCCTATATGTGGTTTTAGTATTCTTAACCACCTAATACGCTTAACAAAACATTCCTTTTCTATGGGAGCAGCATAAACAGTGGCTATAGCTGAGTAAATTCTACACATCTATGCCATCTGAACAGCCGCTGATCACAAGTAGGTGTCTGTGCAAATGTCCATTTAGTATTAAGGCTGAAAGCTGCTGTCCAGTACTGCAAGTCTCTTCCGTATTTGAACATCTTAACAAGTGCACAACGGCCTTCATTTCAAAGTTCAGTATTGCATAACCCTCCCACCATCTATAGGTAGTAAACTGCAGAGGAGCTGATTGCATTTCTACATTTTTTTGCTCTCAACTATAGGAGCAATATAAGGTGAGGGAAACACTGATCATTAAATAACAGGCTCTGGCATGTGAAGGCAGACTTCAGGGAAGGTGTGGAAGTTAACCAAGCTTTTCCAGTGTAACCCTGCGGTGAAGCTCTGAAGCTTTGTGTCACTGGAAAGTGAAAAGTTTACAGATAACTGAGGCAAAGCTAACAAGCTAAGAGGCTTAGCTTAGTGGTGATTGCCCAGTCTCTTTGATTCTATTTTGTCATTTGGAAAGACAGACAGCCATTTGAAGTACAGGAGCAGAGCAAACAGAGACAAACACAGGCAACAGCGTTATTACACCACCAACCACAACAGGTTTATTTTCCATTCCACTCAACAGCGACCACCACCAACATCACTGAACGACAACAACAACCACAAGTCCACCAACCGGCGACATTTATTAGCTAATTAACTGAGTAACGTTAAACATTAGACAGATATTGGGCTTATTGAGACAGCAACACGTACAGCTAACGTTATCAACATCACCAAAAAAACACTAGCTATAATCACTGCTTAGGCTATCTAATAATGGCCTTGTAAGTTAGCTACCTGGCTAAAGTTAGCTTCCTTGAGATAATCGACAACATAGAGGCGAACTTGCTAATATTAGCTAAGAAGCGCATTGGTGTCAGATTGAATTTTACAGAGGGGTGCAGCCGCGCTTCGCTAACGCTGCACCACGTCAAATTTAACAAATGTAGGAATATTTTTTTCCATACCAGAGTCTCTGATCACCCTAGACATCTCCCTGCACCGCTCCCACACATTCTGTGCATAGCAATGTCCAATCTACGGACCTGCTCAAGCTAGTAGGAGGAGTTTCCCTTCCGGCTGCAGATAGTAGGTTTCCACAGACCTAAATCTACCATGTAGCGAGATAAACAGTATGTCCACCCCACAAAATATACTTGATTTAGAAGAAAAAAATAATGCAGTTCAAATCCACAACAGCCTTGATAATTACACAATCCTGGGTGCATGCATAGAGAAAAAATGAAAGTGCTGTTTTTATTCACCTTATTGTATGAGTATGCAGTTGCTAGTGTACTTCCCCAAAAGGCCAATTTCTCAATTATTTGTGAATTTTCAATTATGGCTAAAGAGTATCTTTTAAATACTTGGCCATTTGTAATCAGTGGAAAATATTTGACTTAAGTTACATCATATCAAGATAAATTTCCATGCAGAATTTTTTTTTCAGCTACAAAGCAAACATTAAATTTCATCACTTTTCACAAGGCATTGCATTGATTGTACGTCATTATTTTTTAAATACTTTTTAAATACTTTGGACTATGTAATGAAGAACATTGCCAAAAATAAAAAATAAAATAAATTTAAAAAAGAAGAAGAAGACTGATATTCTGGAGGGCTTTAATTTTTCTTAAATATCTTCTCGGTGCCATACTCATTTTATGTAACATCTAAAAAAGTGTCTTTTTGTTTGTAAATTTAAATTTGTTCAATCAACAATAAATAAATTAGAAAATAAAATGTGACAACAGAAGCAGTAACTGCAAAAGCCTCATGCAGGCTTTTATCAATGTTAAGACATCTCTGCTGAGAAACAGATAAAGAGCAAACACAGATACCTATCGACCACTGAATGAATTCTAGTATGTGACCTTTCTTGGTAATGGAAAAGTTGACTGTGTTCTTCCAGGAACAGAAACGAAATGACAAACCTGATTTCCTGTGTTGGTTGAGTTTAGTGAGTGTCGCTCCAAGGGGGGCGAGGGCCTGTTTGACTACTCCTTGGCCTCTGGTGGCTTTGTGGTACTTCTTGACCCACTCAAACTTCGGTACCTGTGAGGGAGACTTGCAAACATCTAAAAAGAGAGAGAAAGGGAGAAAACAAGAGAATTGGAAAACGAGGGTCATACGAACATGGTATGAGAGTGAAGCTAGAATAGAACAGTCTACAAAGAGTAACCTGGTTGGATTTTACACTGATTTGTTTCCAAACAGAGGTGGGCAAACTGGAGGAACAACAATGGAAAGGAGGAACAATTTGTCATCAACAATAAGGATGAGCACAGGAAACAAGAATGTCAAAGGCTAGACTTCAATGGCGTTATCCAAATAGAGAGAGGCAGGTAATTCTTCAAATTATTGAAACAGCTGGGGTTTTTTTTGTTTGTTTGTTTGTTTGTTTTTTGTTGTTGTTTTTCTTTCAAAAGCAGCTGAAAAGAAGAAAAAGCTTCCTATTTCTTGTTATTGCAAGAAATAGGAAGCTTGTCTGTATCACCAAATCTGCTCCTAGGCTGCAGGACCACATAGGCACATTTCTGGACAGCTGTCTCATGAAACCACAAGCTCAAAATTTTACTTTCCTACCTTGACCGTTTCTGACATTTTTCCTATGAACAACAGTTGCTGGGTCACTTAAACTTTCCATCACTAGTATCCCTCGTCAGGTCAAAAGTCTGCGTGGATCCAAGAGTACCACAACAATGTAGGACAAAAAGCATTTCAGTCTTCTTCCATCTTCACATGAGATTTCTGGTGTGTAAAGTAGTAAGCCACTGCGAGAAGTGACACATACCTAACAAAACAGAGTGAGTGTCACTTTTTTCAAGTGGCCCATTCCATTCAGATGAAAAGGAAGGAGATAGGCAAAGTAAAATAGTACTGAAGAAAAATATTTAAGAGGCTGTAACAGATCTTTTAAAACTGCTTTTTGTCCATTTTAAAAAATGGACGAGACAAGTTACAGAATAGATCATCCAAACTCCACCCCTTCCTCTTCATCTCTCTCTCTGTCGCTCTCTCTTGCTCTCTCTCTCTCTCTCTCTCTCTCTCTCTCAAGCGCCAGTTGACTGACAGATGAAGTGACACTACTGGCTGCAGTTTTGAATTTGGTGTAACTTGTGGTGCTCAGCTGGTGACATTTTTTACAATCCATTTTCCAGTGTCCAGTTAAAAGTCAATAACACAGAAGTTGTTTATTTTACAGTTAAAGCTCTTCCTCTTTTCTATATGCAGCATACTATCACGTAAAAAAAACAAAGGAAGACAGCATCTGACTGGCTAAGCAGGTTTTGCTCCAGAGGTAAAATGAGCAGATTATTTGCATGCCTTCACACGTCACCAAATGTCTGAGATGAGAGAGTCTTCAAAATATCTAGAGAATCCAATTCTAAGATGAACAAAGAATTAGTGTTGCGCAAAACTATGCATGACAGAGCGATGACACTGCGTGTTTGTGATATTGTCCTGTGTGAACATGTGAGAAGGGTTCCAACGCTCACTTCAGCATAAGGACTTTTTCTTTTGTTACGCCTTTTTCCGGGACTTTTCAATGTCTCATTTGGTGAGATTCAAGGGCTCAAAATCGGCATGTTACAGGTTAAGACATGACATTGGTAAAAACTGCCACTACATAAAAGCAAATATCCATTTAAAGATTTTCCTCAGGATGTCAAGTGTTAATCCTAGGATGGAAAGAGCTGAAGCACATTGGTGAATTTTGGTTGCTATAAGTTTATAAAAAAAAAAAAAAACTCAAGTACTTTCAAGGCCCTTTCAAGGGAATTAATGTTTTTTGCCCACAACATTTGATGATTTTTGAGGTCTGCTGGAACCTTGCAATTAATGCACAATTAGAGGTGACGTAATTAGATTGCATAAGAGTCTGAGATCTAACTCACCACTCCAGGCCCTGTTGACCTCACTGAGGAAGAGGCGTGAGTGGGAGCCAAAAGGAAGTCTGAGCTCTATCTCCTCCTCCTGGAAGCTTACTCTCACCCTGGTGTCAGCGCCTGCAGCAGCAGCAGGGAAAACACAGGCACATTTTTTTATGTTCAGCATTATTGCAGCAGAACAACTACACAGTGTAACATAGTGTAGTAAAACTGTAATGGAACTGAGGGCAACTCACCCACTACTGCAAGTTCATCTGGTGAGGAAACTGAGGATTTTCCAAGAGAGGCATGCATTAACTTGGATGACTTAACAGGAGTCACATGTCATTAGTTATCAATAAAGCAATAATTATCTTCAGGAAAATCACTGGGCTCTTAATGAGTCTCAATTTATTGGAGATGCATCCTGCTTACCCTCCACAACTGCAAACTCAAGGGAGATGGGAATAATGTCCTCCAGTGACACATCATCAGCAGTAATAGCCATTCTTCTATGGGTATAAATAAAAAGCCTACAAAAGATGAAAATTTGATTGTTTTAATTGCAATCAATCAAACTGAACAAATAGAAACTATACTATGCTATTGTATTGTTTATCTGTATTAATCACAATAGCAGATCTGTACAGGTCTGTTGTGACTCACGCATGTTCCTCTGCGGACTCCACCAAACCCAGTAGTCTGCTTTCCGTGATATTTTTATCGAGGATATCACACTGGACGGCATGTTCAACATTTAGTTAAGGACGTTTTGCATTCATGCATTCATGAAGTAAACCTCAATGGCGGTAGTAAGCCAAAATTCCTCTCATCACAACTCTCCCTGGCAATAAAAGAGTAGTTTACTTATTACAGGAGAAGAAAGCTCAGCTCGTGAAACAAAGTTGCCATCTTGTGGATGAAAGGTCTTACTGCAAAAGTTGGACCAAAGCCTTAAACTGTCACACCCGAGTAAACGCGCTGTGTAAGCAAAATGACTCCCTTATGCTTTGCCAGGACTGAAATAACATTCTAAGTAAGGTATAGATGTTTTTGGACTTATTTAGAGAAACATCTAGCATGTGACGACAACTTGAGCCAGCAGGCCTTAACCCACACTCTGCGTTTCTGCAACGAAATGGAGTGAAGAAACGACTTCAACTTGTTGCTTTTAATCCCCCCGTTTGGCTATAGCAAATCAGCCGCAAAGGATACTATGATGCAGTTTTCCTCTTTTTCCAAAGTTTCCTGAATTGCGACGGACTGATCCATAACGAGGACTGCTGTGTACCAACTTCTGCCAAGTCTCTGTCGGACACACACTGGAAGACAGCTGAAAGAGGCTTTTCAGACAGTTATTTCTCTCGAAAGCGAAGGCTCTTTACGAAGTAGCAGCGACATCTCAGTGGCTTCATGTACTCCCAACATAATTCCGTCTTCATCCAGATGTTTTCTCCTTCCTTGCTGGCCCAGCCCGATCAAGCTGCCACGCACTGATTCGGGGTTGCTGTCCGGACCTTGAGTGACGTCACATCTGGGCTGTCATCAGCTCAACTTCAACTGGATTAGACTACTGATCCCAAAAGGATTATGTCCGACAATAGACTTGTGTTCTGGCTTCTATCACAAGTGGTAATTACTTTATAGATTTCATTGAACGTATGTGAGCAGCGTTTGGACTAGACAGATGGAAGTTCACCCTAAAACATTTACTGGGCTCGTGTTGTTTGATATTAGGCTATATTTTCAAAGTAACTCATTAAACAGATGATTTATGTATTTTGAATTATTTATTTCTAATGCAGCTACAATTGGGTTTATCAGCGGATTTTGTTAGGACATATTTCAGGACTCACCACTTTGCACAGACAATTCAGTAGGCTAATCTAACCATATAACCCTGGTCATACATGGAGAACTTTGCCAGTTCCCAAGGTTAAGGCTCACACTATTGACAATAAACAAATAAATGAATAAATAAACTCGTTCTCTGTCTCTTATTGTCGCTAGTATTATGATACCCTATCGTAGACTAATTGCTTTCTCCGCCACCATAAAAACAAACAGCTGGATTTAACAAGCTCACGCTCAGGGAGTTGTCGAAAGGCATGTTGGGAAATGTAGGAACTCACTAACTGAGGTGGAAATGGTCGAGTCAGGCAGAGGGAAAGTGGGTACACTCAAAAAATAACCAACTAACTAAATAAATGAAATAAAATAATAAAAAAAAAAATCATAAAGGAGAAAGAAAAAAAGTCGATTACACTTGACTATATTATACTAGTTAGATTTTCCAACAGCCTCTGTCTAGACTGATGAAAGAGAATGGCAGGGTAGTGATCAGATGTCGTTTTGGAAATATGGGTTTGGCGTTTCAATTGTAGGCCATGACAGAATAAATTCAAGTTTAGCACACAACGTAGTAATTTGTGGAATGAACAGTTCACCTGGATGCTGACATAGAAGTTTCTGATTGGAAATTAAGTTCATGTTCACAAGACTCATTTTTAATTTAATCTCTTTCAGCAAAATGCTGCAGGTTTTAACAGGTTCACTTGTCTGCTTAACTGGTAAAACGTTTTATATAGCTTACTGCATTCCTATATTATTCCTATCCAGTTACGACTATAACAGCACCAGTTCTTTTTTTTTTTTTTTTTTTTTGGTCTCTGTATTTGTGCAGCATTTGTATTGCATCTTTTTGTTGTAATTATTTGCATTGGTGAAAGTCTGTGACACTGATGATGAGGGCCTGAGGCTGAAACGTTCGTCTAGTCTTGTCCTCCATAACTCATTAAAGTACAGGTGGTTATCTTGATTACCACAATAAATGACATATTTTATTATATTTATTTGATTTCAAGCATAACCATATTTTGTACAACATTTAAGTAATAATTTGACACAGTGCTTGAATGAATTCACCCAAATCTGTTAATTTTCTGTAACATTTACAGGCCATGACACCGTTATACCAGAAAATAACCTTCATGAACTCTATAGTGTAGACACCCATCTCACAATTCACAAAAAACAATTAAAAAAATAGACGAGTAGCCTGAAGTAACGAGTTACAGTGCATTATGATTACATTTAGAGAGCAAACCTTCAAAACACTCTGTAACAGCCCAACTGATTTGTTTTTCATAAAGTGCAAATAGATTCATAGAGGCACGATTCTCACGATGGCTTGATAGTGTGACAACTTAGGAAAATGTATAATAGGCATGTCAAGTTTAGACTTCTACACTGACAGACTACATAAGATCACAAAAACTTAACAATATAAAATTCATTTTCCAAGCCTTACAGAGAACTGTGTAAGGTGGATTATATTCAAATATTATTGCCAGATTTTGTCATTTTGCTAAAAATAAAGGTGAATTACAACTTAAAAATAATAGGACAGGCTGCTTTTGGCATTTGTCCTGATTTAAGTTCATATCTTTCAGAAATACTGCTCAGAGCCATTTCTCATCGGTCTTGAACTTAAAATCAAAATTGGTAAAGGCAAATCTGAATAACATGCAGACATTCAACGACACATTGTGATTGAAGCTTATAATTACATGGCATACACATATACAATCAAATATTATGAAAAGACCTGCAACCAGTGAGATAAATTAGTGAAACTTCAGTATTGTTAACCTGTGCGAAGCTAAGCTTTGATCTGAAATGAACAGGAAT
The DNA here is from genome assembly GCA_900302535.1 of Neoniphon sammara. Taxonomy (NCBI): domain Eukaryota; kingdom Metazoa; phylum Chordata; class Actinopteri; order Holocentriformes; family Holocentridae; genus Neoniphon; species Neoniphon sammara. The sequence continues at coordinate 13,518 of OMKZ01052445.1, forward strand.
TACATCGAGGCCCTGGTTTCCTAATGGCCCAAAAAATAAATCAGCCCCCTGCTCAGTCACTCACATTAGTGAACTGAAGCCCAGCAGGCAAACTAACAACGCAATCAGTTCGATGTGGAGATAAGGACCCCTTGTGGCAAAGGAGGAGGGGACATTCTTGGTGCCATTCAGCAACAGGCAGGAGGTTTTGGTGGCATTGCAGCATTCTAGATGACATGGAGCGGGAGAGGCTGAAGAATTGCACCAGGTCTTGCCAGAACAGTTTGTGGTGCAACCTGCCGTCCACTGCTCCTTGGAGCCAGCCATCTCCTTTTTCAGCTGCAAAGACATAATGGACACGAGAAAAGGTTAGTGAGGGACCTCCAGACATTTTGAAACACCTTAATATGAGATTGTGATATTAAATGCTATTTAAACATTCAACTAAATCTAAAATGTTTTAACCAGATTTTATAGTAAGTCATGAATATGGTATTTAGTGTTGCAAATTATTGCTGTTCTAGTGAAAATTTTATGGTGACATTTGTGTCACATTGGAGAATTTAGAGGATGTTGTTGTGTATTCTTCTCACCTCACAATGGAGCTCTGAGGAGGAGCATGTTTTAGCTGACGTGCTGGGAAAGTCTTTGAAGCAATCTTTTTTGTCGTTGCATGTTTTTGTATGACATTTCTTTCCCTGAAAAAATAGAATAGACTTCATCAAAATAGACAGTAAACCCAACCTATCTTGTACTGCAAACACAGGGAAACATTTTTTTTTTAATCAGATCAGATCACATCAGATTGTCCATATACACACACATAAATACAAATCTGCAGTCATGGACACACACACACACACACTCTCTCATCCTTACATTATTTGCTGTTGTTTGAGGTTTAGTTGTGGCTTTTGTTGTTGTGGCTGGAGGCCTGGTGGTTGTCGCTGTAGTCACTGAGAGGATAGAAGAGAAATAATGTAAATTGGTAATTTTCAATCAATAAGTATTAGGGCGATGAAATGTGAGTGTAGGCTGGATCTGTCTACCTGTGGTTGTTGTTTTCATCATCATGTCTGCAAAAGTAGCTTTGAGGCAACCCGTAGAGTTGCAGCACTTCACAGAGCAGTTGGTCTGAGTGCTGTTGTTACAGTCATCAGCACAGGAGATGCTGCAGCTGGCAACGTAGCACATTTCTGACTGTCTTATCAGCTGCAAGAGAATGACACATTTATAAGAAACTCAAAAAAGAGTGGATCTAGTCTCTCTTTTTGAGAAAGACCATTACTATAAGAGGATTGATCTCTGTGAGGAAATTATGCTGTTGTAGGAAAATAAGATACAGCAGGGAAAAGGAGAGAGAATATAATCACACAAATCAAATATAAAACCAAGCATCAGAAATAGAAACAATGAATAATAAGACAAAGCAATAGAGTATAATATAAACAATGGTCAGGTTATGTAAATAAATGTTGCTAATAATTTCAACACTTTCAAGGAGTCTGTAAAACTGGAAAGTAGGCCAATTGGAAATTTATGGATTTACTAGCACATTATTTACAGATGCTATTCACAGCCTCAATTGCTTACCTAAAAATGGATTTCTAAATGTGCAATATTTGGTGAAGGAGTAAATTTTTAGGTAGTAAATATTTGATAAATATTTGAGTATTGCATCAACTAGACGTGTTAGATGACTCAAACCTCAGAGAAAACTGTGAAATGCAGATTTGATACCACTATTATTTCCCGTTTTTGTTTTCAATTTACCATTTTGAATTGCATGTAAAATGAGAAGTGAAGGCTGAGAAGTGATTTAAGTTAATATCTCTCAGAAATATTGGTCAGAGTCATTTGCCATCAGTCTGGACTGTAAAATAAATAAAAGTTTGGAGGGTGTCATTTAAAATAAATCTGAATAGCATACAAACAGTTTAACACAATCACATAATTGCATACAATTTAACTAGGTAGTGAATATATAATAAATCAAATATTACACTGTTGTGTGCAATAAATTGACTATTTTTTTAAATGATGCAAAGGGTTTTGTCAGTCATTTCATTTCCTACCTGACAGAAGTAGGCATCAGCAGTACAGGAGGTGGCGTTCTGACTGGTGTACATCGAATAGCAGTCTGAGTAGTTACAGGTGAAGGAGGGACAGGATATCTGTGCCCAAGAGAGAAAGCGAAGGGGCATAATGAAGCTGAGAGGCTATAAGGACAAGGAAAGGACAGAGAAAACACAGTATAGCACATTTCAGGTTCTTTGTAATAACCTGTACTTACCATGCTCATTGAGGTAGAATTTGAGGAAGAAGTCCCATTATTACCAGTGACATCTGTCAACCAGAAAGACACATACCACATCAAAAGAAAAGGACAGACTCAATCGCAGTATTAATGCTTCCTGCCATTTACATAGAAATAACCAAACACCTGGGAAGCTTAAAGGAAGAGCACACCCAAAACACAAAAAAAGATATTTTCCCACGTACCCCTTACCAATAAACACCGGCACACTGTATCTACCCACCCCCTAACGAGTTTCAATTAGAGGTGGATAGATACAGTTTCAGATGTTCTTCAGCAGTAAGTAGTTCCCAACAAGACTCTTTGCCCCTGAGAGCTGTGGATTATGTTGGGTATCCATGTAACTTTTTTGGAAAGAGATGTTTCTTTTTTCATATGCAAGTTTTTGACAACTTTAGCTCCACAACACAATACCCATCCAGCCTCACTGTATTGGGGTGCCGGGAGATGGGAGAGGTTGTTACAGACTGGAAACTGTGCCAAATCACACAGGAACTATCTGGACGGACAGATTGCACTATAGGGGTAAGTGGGAATTGTATTCTGGGTAAATTGTCCCTTGTTATTTGGTGTGACACAACTTACCCGTTGTGTTCCCTGAGGTGGCTGTTGTCGCAGTAGCTGCACCAGTGGACACACTTGAGGTGGACGAACCTGAGGCTGGGGCTGCAGTGGATGAAGAAACTGTGGAACCTGAGGCTGCGGTGGATGAAGAAACTGAGGAACCTGAGGCTGCAGTGGATGAAGAAACTGAGGAACCTGAGGCTGCAGTGGATGAAGAAACTGAGGAACCTGAGGCTGCAGTGGATGAAGAAACCGAGGAACCTGAGGCTGCAGTGGACGAAGAAACTGTGGAACCTGAGGCTGCAGTGGATGAAGAAACTGTGGAACCTGAGGCTGCCATGATGCTGGCCGGTGAAACCATTGTGGAAGAGGCAGGGGAAACA
>OMKZ01052446.1:0-25631 GCA_900302535.1 Neoniphon sammara
AACAGTGAAAATCCTCCTGTCTGAGCTGAATCTAAATCAGCAGGTCTAGCACAAAACCCACTCCGTCACGGTGAGAGAGAAAAACAGAAGACAGCCTTATACTTTAATGTCATACCTGAATTTAAATCAGCAGCTTCAAAAAAACAAGCATTACACCAGAGTGAGAGGCCAGCAAAAAGAAAAAGAGAGAAGCAATAAAGAGGAAAGATGTGATGACAATAATAACAGGTATTTATTTATAAGGCACGTAACAGGAGTTACAAACTGCTTTATATTCGTAAGCAAGAAACACAAAAGTGAATAAAAAAGATTAATTTCCACAGACAAACAAAACACAGGTCAAGATAAAGTAAAAGATAGCCTTCGTTTTTAAAGTAGAGCCAAGTTTGATTGCCCTAAGTCTTTTGGGCAAGTTGCTCCAAGTTGCTCAGATTGGTTGGACGTTGCTTGTGGACCACAATTTTTGAAAATTTTCCAGAGATACTCAGTGGGATTGAGATTGGGTCCTTGTCAGACATTCACCTCTTTGTTCTTGAGCCACTCCAATGAAGCTTTGGCCTTTGTGCTTGAGATCATTGTCCTGCTGAAATGTGAAATTTCTCCCAAGCTTCAGTTTTTCAGTGGACTGAGCCATGCTCTTGCAGGATTTATTCTTCTCCATTCATGCTGACTTCAATTTTAACAAGAAGTCTAGTCCCTGCTGATGAATACTATCTCTACAGCTGCCACCGCCATACCTCACTGTGAGTGTTGGTGTTTCTTAAGGAAAGGGCAATTTAGGCACTTTGAATTTTGGCCAAAAATCTCTGCCTTTGCCCAAAAACCTCTTTCTACAAGGTAGCGGATCACTCTCATGCTTTCTGGAATGCTCCAAAAGTGCTTTGAGATGGACCAGAGCTCTTGATATCGTTGACTCGTGCACCTTTACTCCACTTTCAGCCACTGCAGTGGAGATACAGAGTTCATGAACTCTGTAGTCCCTTCAAAATGACTGTTGGCCTCTCTGTGGCTTCCATTACAAGTCTTCTTCTTGTGTGGATGCTGAGTTTTGAATGACAGCCTTTTCTAGTAAGTGACTCCCTGGTATGAGGCCACTTCCACTTCATGATTATTGATCCAGCATTTCTTGCTGTGGTTATTCTGTGCCCTTTTCCTAAATGCATTAAAAAGAGACGCTACGCATTTGAATTTGTTTACATTGGCTAAAAGCATGACAGGTAACAGAGAAAAAGTGAGACTTGTAAACTTATCAGTCCTGCAGATACTTACATTTGTTGTTACTAATATTCAAAGTTCCTCCAAGAGTTGGCTGTCATCTGTTTATTGTTTAGATGAGATGTCATTTAAATGACATCTTATCTAAATTATCTATTTTTTCACTTCTACTGCCAGTCTTTCCTCTGTTCCTTCCATGTGTGTTGTTGTCAGTCACTGGCCATTTAGTGAAATGCCAAGCTTCACCTTGGCAATTAATATCCAATCACATTGAGCATGGTGCCTCGATGGTATCTGCATGACAAAATTCTACATGTGTGCACAAATATGACCTTACTTTCCTTTGATAATTAAAACCTTATGTGTATTTGAAATACACGTCTTGGATTTTTTTTAAAAACAAGTGTCATTTTATGAGACATTAGTTCCTACGACCAAGTCTTAAAGTCTTTATGCTAAGCTAACACGAAATGCTAATCATAGGAACTGAACCAATGGACGTACAGAGGTGAAAATGGTATCGAACATCTTGTCCCACTCTGGGTAAGTTGGAGAAAGAGTATTTTGCCCAAAACATTGGAATATTTCTTTAACCATATAGGTAGTGTGTAACATGTTGCCTAGACCCAACTTAGACCTTATGTTTAGGGTTACTTGCTGTGACGCAATTAGGTTTCATGGGGTTAAAAATATTTTCTAAGATAAAATAATGTCATCTCGAAATAATTACAGTTTTTTTGAAGAAATGCCAGTGTATCATTTGGAATTCAGTAAAATATGAAAACTGGTGTGTGCTGCAGACAATCTAGAGGTTCTTGAATCATGCTCTAACATCTTATGCTAAAGTCACTTAAAGCTGCACCAGGCAAGACTTTTATATAAAACTCTTAAAATCGTAAATCACAAAAAGGACTGCAGCAGAGAAGTGAGTCTCCTCTCCTCGGCTTAAATTAAAATACTGTACTTCTCTATATTTGCCCGTATCATAATTATTATTACTCTGGTCACTGGTGGGACTCTTATCTCCTTTAGGTTTGGGAGAATATTCAAATAACTGCAGCCTGAAGGCTGCTTTAATTAATTACATGCTGAAAAAGGTGTGTGTGCATGTGTGTGCGCGCACCTGTGCATGTGTGTGTCTGGATTTTTAATTAATTGCACAGCCAATCTGTAGCTACAGCATCTGCATGTATTTATTGATTATTGAGATGAGGGAACAGTAAAAATCACAGAATGAGACAGCTACATGTAATTTTACATGCACAAATTTACAAATTACAAATTTTTAAATTTTTAATTTTACTGTAAACTGCATTCAAAGCTCATTTTGTCACATCACGTTTACAGGCACTGCCTTGGCATTTGCATCAGCGATGTCTGTAAACACTGAAGGGAAGCTGACCTATATGTTAAGGAGCTATGAAAATTGAGGGGAGGAAAAAAAGAAAAAAAAAACGCTCTTGAAGAATCGACGTGAATACATGTAGGATTTGTACGGTCAAATAAATTCAGGATTGTGTCTTTGATAACGGCGGTGCTGAGAGAGCTGATTTAAAATGGCTCCCAGCTACTCCACTTCAAACACCAAGACACTGGGGACTAAAAACAACAGAGAAGACGTGCAGGGGGAGTTCAGATATGCATAACCACATGTGATTTAGTGGGTGTTTGAAAGCCAGAAAGAGAGAGGGTGTGTAAAATTGAGACGGTGTGCGTGCGTGAGAGCGAGAGTACATGTATAACTTTGGGAGAAGCACTGGAGACGATTCCACTCCACTCTGCATAATTCAATTGGAAAACAACACTCTGGGGTTACATAAGACAGGCCTTGAGAGAGTTGGTGTGTGTGTGTGTGTGTGTGTGTTAAAGTCTGAGACTGAGGACTTCAATCTTTTGTGTACCTGTCTATCTCCCTCCTTATCTCTCTCTTCCCCAACAGTCCCTGTGTCTTACTTCCATCCATCCATTTATCCATCCATCCATCCATCCAGATTTCAAAATTCCATATTGGTTAAACCCTAAACTCTCTTTCCCGTCTCCCATTTTGCATTAAATTCGCTGTATCTTTGAATCGAGGCCTCCCAAGACATCACCAATCACTACAAGAGCTCTTTTTTTTTTGCCTGATAACCTACCGGCTAATCTAACTCTGTGTAATTGAGCCGGTTCGCTCTGTGTAAGGTCGCATTCTACACACCGAGACAAATGTAGAGCTAGCTCCGTTGTCATGTCAAAATCTCGTAACTCGCTCGAAGGATTACATGGTTTCTCTATGGGCTGAGAACATTTTACGGGCCGTGGGGCTTAAGAAAAACCCTTCCAAAACCCCTTTCAAAGGATAAACTCCAAAAAATGGATGGTGGACATAGCTAAAATCAAGTTTCACCCATCACAGTATTTTTTTTTTTGGCTGGCACAAAAGCGAGGTGAAATTGCATATTCTCTCTTTCATAGGAAGAGTAATGCCTTTTTCCTTACTTGTCAGCCTTTTTCTGTCTCCCTCAGTGCTTTTCTCGACGCCAATGCTAATGGCCTAAAAAAAAAAAAGAAAAAAGAAAGAAAAAAGATAACGCAGGTATGGCTGATTTGTTTTGTCATTTGTACATAAGCTATTATGCAAAATTCATTTTAAAGCACAGTAAATCAGCCTGACGGATGAGAAGGAGAGAGAGGGACAGGGAAGGAGAAAAAGATGTGGATCTTTCCCCTCTTTAATCTTTTTCTCCTCCTCCTCTGCCTCCCGTCTCCTCTGGTCAGAGCGCCAGATATGTGTCGGCTTTATCCGCCCGTCTTCAGTGTTTGCAAACTTTGTGTCACCCCCCGAGGCTGGCACGTACAGTAATTTGACAAGATGGGAGCGGGGTGAGAACGAACGGGATGCTACGGAGCTGATCAACACCCGACGCTGCTGCGGACAGCTAATCTGGTTAGAATGGGGACACACACTGCATGACTGAGCAGATTGGGACACGATTGGGCGTCACACACGTGGCATTTGCAGATTGTGATGGTTCCAGCTGTATTAAGAGAGGAAAAAGATTTAAGTTTGGAAACCTCACATGCCACAGGATCATCTGTATGAGGCATCATAATAGCTCCAGCTTGCTCTGATCCTGAAAATCAGCTGTGATGACAAACTGTGGATATAATCTGCCTAAAAGTTAAGCAGCAAGTCACTTCCAAAGTCAGTTTTTCTCTTGTTTTTCTCTGGTTGGTGAAGGTCAACTTGCCCTTGCAGGACATCGTGATTTTGTTGTTGATTTCACCTTTAATCATCACCTGAATCCCATTAGCTGAATCCGAGATACTAAATTGGAGTATGGTTATATTTTGGAACAAAGTGACCTACCTTATTTATCTTGTTTTTTTTGTTTTGTTTTGTTTTTTTACTTGATTGGAAGCATTTTTTCTGTCCAAATGTGCTTGACACAAGTGCTGACTATATTTGTCTATTAAACCTGACCTTTTCAAAATTTGGTTTTCAGAGTCAGTGAACGAGGAATTTAGTGAGTATTGTTTAACTTGAACAGACTGAGTCCACAGAAGGGGTGTGTGCATGTATTTCAAGGCCATAAAGATTTGGTTTACATTGGTAATATATGCAACTATTTAAATAATCCTGACCTGTATTCTGAATTATAATAGGCTCTGAAGTATGGGGGAAAAAAATCTTCAATTCCTTTAGAATATAGTGTATATAGAACCAACTGAAATTGTGTATAGCCATGCAAATACCGACAGGAATAACTTTCAAACATGGCTACAGATCATGCATATGACAGATGTGAAATTTCCTCATAAGTTTCAGTCATCTCTAAGCTTTGTTGGTTTTAGCTATGTGAAGTTTGTTTTATGAGTTGAGGACCCTCTGTTGCCCCACTCTAACATAACCTTAATTCCAATCATAACCCGAAAACCACATCTAATCCTAAACTAGAAGTGAAAACTGACCAAATGTCCTCAGTTTGAGGATCGTCCCTAATTTTCCTGTTTTTGTTAGGACATTTGGTCCTCATAAGTACAGGCATACAAGAACACATACAGATCGGTGCATGAAAATACACACAAGAACCGAGGTAAATGGGTATGTACAAGTGGAAGCAATGTTGGTGGGAGAGAATGGAGGGAAAATGGGACAAAAAGAGGGAAGCATACTGTAATGGCACAGAGAAATATGGAGGAAAAAAAAAGAAGTACAACATATTATGGCCACATACCTGCTAACTTTAACATGTTAAGGAAATGCTCGACATTTTTTTTTTTTTTTTTGGAAAACTGTCAAAACATGGAGGTATACATATAAGCAAAATTTTGGATGTCACATATTTTTCATGCCTTTATGGGTAGATAAAGTGATATGCTAAGAAAAACTGTGCACCATATACTGACAGATTTTATTCCATTTCCAGCAGATTTGTACTCAACTCAGCTAGTATTTGAAGTGCTGTGAAGGAAATTTTTAATTTCCACTGCAGACAAAAATGGGTTAACATAGTCTCTTTGATAACAATACCACCATGCTCATCATTACAGTTGATAAAATCCTTGTGGGAAAATTAACTAGAAGTGTGAAATCAGTGTCACCGTTTAGACCAGAGAAATTAATAGCAACAAAAGAATGGATCCAAGAAGTGTGTCTCTGATTAAGTTTTTGTTGCCTATTGTCACCTCTAATAGAGGCTGTTATCTGTTCCATGCCTTCCACTCTGAGCAAAGGAGATCACTGCTCTGCGCCTCAGAGAAGTGTCTCTCCGCAGGGTAATCTTGGTTGCGGTTTCTAAAGCACATATTTACACTCAGAAAGGTGAAGCATCTCTGAGGGATCTGTGTCCTTTATTAAAGCCATGTTGAGAGCACCAGAGTCCTGTTTGAGATCATTTTCAGCTAAATGGTCAGAATTCAGATTGAGTCTGCTTGTGAATTTCTTCTGTGTAGCATGAAACTCAGTGTTCCCAGCTTTAAAGGAATAATCCAGTGTTTTGGGCAAGATACCCTTTTTCCAACTTACATAAATTGTGTGAATAAGACAGCTTTGGAGTTGTTCTAAGGTTTATTTTTTCACTTTGGCGGAGCTAGGCTAAAGACTCCTGTAGACTGCAAGTCTTTATGCTAAGCTAACATGAAATGCTACCCACAGGAACTGAACCAGTAGAGGTACAGAGGTGAAAATGGTAACGAACATCTTGTCTCAGTCTGGGTAAGTCGGAAAAAGGGTAGTTTGCCCAAAATGTTCCTTTAAGTTAGTGGAGACTGTATCGAAACATTTCAAAAAATAAACTTTGAAAAGAATTCGATTTATCATTTGTATTTCACAGAATGCAAGTTAACTTCTTTCAACTTGAACCAACCCTACCAAACCTGTCTACTATATAGAGGATTGCATTGGAACTTGTCATATTGCATAATTTTAAATGCCTAATTACCATCTCTGCCACCTGGTATGTTGTCCAAAATTAGATGAAAACCAGCTAAAACTAATGACTGACAATGAAATTGGGAGAAAAAAACGATATAAAAAATAAAACTATATACAATAAATAAATAAATAAATAAATAGGAAAAATCCACAAGTTTAATTCTCCTGCCTGTGAGAAATGGCTGAATTTCTCTAAAACAGGGAGAAAATTAACTCTCAATTGATTTGTCCATTTTTTCCTATGCTTGTACATGTATCCGTTTAGGCTGTAAGTGTCTGTCAAGATAAAAAACAAATGTTCCTCTGCTTTTCCCAAAGTCATTTTAAGATGGTGGATGGCTCCAACAGGATGGTAAAGATATGTCAGCGTGGAAGAGAGATGGTCCTCATAAGACGAGAGAGAAGGAGAGCGAGAGAGATCGAGAGAGCAAGACAGAGAGTCAGGGAGAGGGTGTGACAGAGACAGAGCGGAAGACAGATAAAACATTAAAAGTAATCTGTTAGCAGGACTACGTTTCCCAATGAAAGATAGATGGAATCCATTTCTCACCTGCCCAATGGAGGGGAAACCGCGGTTTAATATGGCTTTGTTTTTCAGTAAAATGGCCCTTTAATCTCCTGGCATGTCCTACCCCTGTTGCATTAAAAACCAATCTACGCTACTAGGGAACAATCTATCTATCTCAGTGAGAGAAGAGCCGTCTGATGGGTGTGTGTGTATGTGTGTGTGTGTGGTGGTGGTGGAGGAGGGTGTGGGGGGGGTGAGAAAGCCACACTAATAGAGAAGAAGGGCTAGAATTTATCGCCTAAAACTGTTGATTAGTTTTGTTTTGATGCTTTTGGCAGAGTTTATTTTCAACTGTCATGCCCATAAAAGAAAAAAAAAAATCTAATCAAACTGAATTAAACTGATGTGTTGAGGACAGAGATGCAGAGAGGGGAGCGAGAGCGAGAGAGAGAGAGAGAGAGAGATTATCTAATCTTGGTGGTCTGAAGAATGGATGCCTTCACTGATGTTGTTTTCATCCGTACATACAGATTCATCATCTTCCTCTTCTGTCTTTCTGACCCTACATCTTTCTCGCGCTCCCTCCCTCTGACTCTTTGTCTGTCTCCAAATTCAAAGCAGTTCAATTCAAAGGCGATGCAGTGGCATTACTGTAGACACGCAGATCAATCATATCGGGGATAACAGAGGGTAGCAGAATAGTTGATTTTAGTTATGAGCAATCACACAAATTACGGTATTTTGACTCATAATTGTGCATTGAGAAAAATACTTGGTATTACCTCTACTAAATGGCAATCACACACACACACACACACACACACACACACACTCTTAACACGTTGTCAGTGATTAACTAAAGTCTGACAGTCAACTGGCCTTGTGGTAAACATTGCTCACCTCGATGTATAGCTGCTCTTCCATGATATAGACTCGTTATTCAGTTATTGGACTCAGGTTGTAACTCATCCAACCAAGATGTGGGGATCTGAAGCCAACAAGCCACTAATACAAGAGGTGATATAATCTGGGTTTTTCAATATGAACAGCCAAACAGACACATATTATGCTTCCCAGAGGCCCATTTGATGAGATTTTGTCTGAGGGACCCATAAGGAAAGATTTTTGTTGTTGATTAAGTATTGAACTGTATTTTTTTTAGTGGTGCCTTTACCTGAGTTTGTAAACCTCTAGTGAACAGTGAAGCAAACTTTAAAGTAGATGACAAATATCAACAGTCTCCTGCTTGGAATTCTGGCCATCCCAATAAATTGTGACCCTGTGCGTATAAAAATCCTCAAAGTGTCCTATTAATGTGTTTTGTGGCCAGCTGGGACCCCTTTAATCATGACTTTGTCCTTTTTCTTATAGAGCGCTACCAGCAGCTTAGGTTTTATGGAGCGTTTATGGAGCATAACAGTTCTGATTTTGGAGTCTTTTGCCGTCTCTGACCCATTTAAATCTAGATAACTTCCAGTGCTATTAATACATATTCACACACCAGGGTATGTGCAGGTTAAAGGCCTTGAAAAGTACAAAAAAAAAAAACATCTTCAGAGGTATTAGGTTTTTCATCATATAATGACATTCATTCTTTACTTTCAGTGGTATTTAGTCAAGGCAGACTTGGAAAGTAATGAAATGAGACAAATGCCATGAATTGTGTACTTTGACAAAAATATGTGAATGGGATTGACAGTATTGTCGGGGTTATTTGCTTATGCTGAATACATTGCATTCACCTCTCGTTGGTTGCATTATTCATGCCTACTCAGATTAATACATCATCATCATATCAATAAACATTTAATCTCCTGGTGTCTTCTTCTAAAACCACTCATTTGTTTTTTTTAAAAAAACTGTCATTGGCTGATCATTGCTTTTCAACAGATTTTGATTCTTTATTTTGGTGACTAAATTGCTCTTATATTTAATTGCAGGTAGCATTACAATAAAAGAGCATTAGAGCGTCTTAATTTTGGCTTTCTGAAAACTGTTATTAACCCTGGTGCACACACACAGGCGTGCAGAGGGAGGTATAGCTGAAACAGCCTGAAGGACACAGTCATTTGAATACTCTCCCAAACCAAGACCTGAGTATCTGCGGATGTGTTCAGGTGTGAAATTCAGGTATAAATCCTTTTTCCCATTTCTGTCTCACCACGGCGGAGTGAGTTTTGTTCTAGACCTGCTGATTTAAATTCAAGTCTGACAGGGGGGGATTGTCACTGTTTTTATTTTCCTCCTCTCTGTCTTTGTTTCTTGCCATTCTCCTCTCATCTCGGTGGAGTCATTTTTTAAAACTCAGTGATTTATATTCATGTACAACAAGAAGACTCACGGCTGGATTTGCTGTTCGTACGTTCTTTCTTTCTTTATTTCCATTCAATCTCTTTCTTTCAAGCAGCCCCATCCCCATCACTCTCCTCTTTCTATTTTTAAAGTTGCTTATTTTAATTCTCAGAAAGCATCATCTGTTGTAAAGAATCCTTCAGTGAAAAATGTCTTGTTATCATCGGTGACATTTCTCATTGTAACCAATGGGTACCCATGGGATTCAAAACATAATGCTAATAATCTATATTTTTAAGGTCACTGCTTGAGTAGCAAAAATTTATTTTTACCCCCTGTAGTGTGAGGAGTGCATGGTAGAAGACAGTAAATGTCAAGATATTCTTTGATGGTGATCGTACAAATGTCTATTTTACCCCAAAGAATCCCCATAGCTCTCCCAACAAGAGTAACTTCCTTTCAGTCTGTTCGCTTCTGAAGCCCCTCTGATCCTCCATGGCTACTGCTGTTGACCCTGAAAAGCTCTTTATCTTTATTTCTCCAATACCAGTTCTCTGTTTTGTCATCTCTGCTTCTTATGTCATCCATCTTCCTCCACTGCTACTGACCATTAAGAGTATTCAAATACATTCAAACATCTCTACTGTACTCATTCATTTTGCTCCATTTCATCCTTTCCTCTATGCCACCACTCTTTTGCTTCAGTTGTCTCTTTATTGCAGCCTCCTACCTGGTCTGTTAAGTACAGAATCCACAAGGAATATAAGGACTCACTATTAAAACTGCAATACAGAACATAGCCACCAAGGTTAGAAACTTCATTTTACTGCAGTTGGAAGAAATGTTTCCGCTGACAAATGTCAGGGTTTCAGGAATCAAAAGCCCAGTTAACAAAATGACCGGTCTGCTGAAGCACTGCAGCCACACTACTTTCTTAATTTATGTGGTGAATTTTAACTCTGTCTCAGCTTTTGACACAAGGACTGGTGATATCTGAAAAATGCATATTTTACGTCAAGCCAAACTTTACAATAATAAATGTTCATGTACTCTAAGCCACGCTATTCAAATAGACTTTGTATGATACTCTTATTGTTTTGTGAATCAAGAGCACATATGGTGCATGGCATGGGTAAACAGGGTGTGGCACCTAGGTTCTGGTAATCTAGTGGTTAAAGGGTGCATCTGTGGCACATTTGGGAACATGGTGGATTATGAGAAAAAAAGTACTGGTAGATGTTGTATGGGCTGATGCTCATGACCAATCAAATCAATCAAACAATCAAATCAATCAAATCACCTCTATTTAAATGCAGTGTGCCCTAGCCACGGCATGGTGACAATTTTGTGATGGAAAGCACAATCTGGAGTGGTTCCAGATGAAATGTGCAGAACTGCCACAAGCGAAGAAAGAGTGCTTTAAAATGAATCAGTTTGGGAGGAACAAACACATCTGGTTGACATAAGTACTGTAGCTCTGGTCTGAGCAAGAACCATTGCTCAATGGTTCAATGATGTCAGGCAAAGAGCCAAGTAGAAGTTGGCAGAGAACCACAGGGACAGTTTGGTTGTCCCTTGAAGAGGCAGCATTCACCAACCAGCCCTTAAATCTATAGAAGATGCAGCCTCCTCCACAGTCTCCACGCCATGTGTTATGGTGCAAACTGACAGTTCTAAGCTGGATGACAACCATTCAACCACTGCCACATGTGTATGGTGTATAGTTAGAATATAAATATCTGTATCTTATGTTCTTGTGTCTTATGTTGTCCTGGTTGAGGGATTTATATCAAAGTCAGCTGGGAATACATCATCCACAAAAAGGGTGGGTAAGCTTTTGAATAGAATCTGCTCATGTATGCATTGCTTCGTGAAGCCATGAAATAGCATCGTACATGACTGTGCCTTGCAGGCTTGGCCTTTGTGCAAGCGGCATCATGTGCCTTTGTGCAAGCACAAATCCTGGTAATCCTTGACACTAAAATTGCACTGCGTAGCTTGATCGCTATTGACACACCCCCTATTGCCCCTCTCCTCCGACTTCAGCACAGTCAGGTTCACCAACCTGCCAAGCATGCAAGCGAGAAAAAAGTTCAAAGCTCACCATGCACCTAAGTGTTCATGTTAAAGCCCTAAGGGCTAATGTAATGTTAATATTTAATACTGCACTGGTCAACCTGGCATAGCGGAAGCTCTAAACGGCATTAAGAGGTAACTGTTCAAATTTTGAGGTTTTTAATGCCCAGAAAACCTCTAATGGCTCTAAACTACACAGATCATGGTCATGGTCAATACACCCCAGCTGGTATTTGATGCTTCACACCAAAGGATATCAAAGGGACAAGAGAAATTAAAGGTTTAACATTGGTGTGTCCAGCTTTCTAACCCTAATCCTAACCCTTCCTGGCATCCTCGTAGGCATTGTGGTTTTTGGAAAATCCCTTACATGAATCCCTTCCTACATGGTCGACTGCACCTATCAGGTTTCATGGAGGTGGTGTCTTTCTTCATGTAGCCTCTCTGCTGGGGTCCCTCAGGGCTCAGTCCTTGGTCATCTCCTATTCTTGATATGCACCAACTCCCTTGGCCATCATGTCACACAAATTCTCTTACCACTGTTGTGCTGTTATCCTTCTTCCCCTCTGACACATAAGTTCAAGAATGCATGCCTGCATGCCTGGCTGACATCTTTGGGTAGATATACTCTCACCACCTCAAGCTCAGACTGGGCAAGACTGAGCTACCTCAGAAATCCTTTCACTTACAAAATCTCCACATCACCACTGACAAAACAAAAATAACACCTACCCCATCTGCCAAAAACTTTGGTGTTATGCTTGACAACCAACTGTCCTATGAGGCCCACACTGCAGCCACTAGTTGATCTTGCAGATTTGGTCTTTAAAGCATTTCTTGGATGAAACCCTACCTCACAAAGGGGTCTGTGCAGTTACTGGCCCAAGCTCTCGTCATCTCCAGGCTTGGCTACTCCCTCTATGCTGGCCTCCCTGCATCCACTCTTAGGCCCTTAGAGTCAATCCTCATTTTCCGTCACCAGCTGAAAACCCATCTCTCCCAACTCCATCTAACCCCTAACGCTTTGCTTGAACCAGGGGTTATACTGTATGTATCATATCACTGTACATAAACTTACATATTGACATAACATGCTGATAGGAGGGATGTTCTTACTCTATCTTTCTTCATTAACGATAGTGCTTTCTTTGGTTTTCATCGCACTCTGAACTATCTTGCTACTTGGCCTATTAATGCTTGAGGAATGTTCACGTTACCATTGCACTGATTATAAATCCTCTGGATTACAGCATCTGTTAAATTCCTAAATTGTAGTAAAAGGTATCGCTGCTTCAAGGTACAGCATACACAGAACAGCTCGTTAGATGAAAAGAGAAAAAACACATTGCAAATTGCTGTGGCAAATTTTCCTGACTGTAGCACATTTTCTCTGTTTTTGTCTCTTTTTCTCAGCTTTTTCAGTCTAGCTTTCTCTCCTCTCCCTGTCTTTCTTTCTCGCTCTCAATCTCCTTATCTTTTTCTTTGCCAGCCCAGATACCTGTGTTAAACACACACACACAAAATAAAGCATCAGTGTTAGTTGAAGCCCACATAGTGGCCGTCTCGCTGCCTGTTCATATTTGTTTGAGACCACTGCTGATTAGTGCTTTAGGGGTTTTGATGTCAGCAAGGATTCAGATGATTCATCTCAAAATCCCCAGAAAATCTGCTTCAAACACACCTGAGGAGATATAAGATATTTATATACACAGACAAGTGTACTTGCATGCACAGATAGACACATATACACAACGCATAAGCGATTACACACATGTACGCCCACGTAAGTCAAGACAATTACAGACTGTATGTGTTTTGGCACAATAGCAAATAGAGCGACATGTGAACACATACGGAAATGCTTGCTAAGTACAAACACCACCCACATACAAAGATTTATGCAACTTTTGTAGACCTACTTGTTTTCTTTTGAAGACAGGTTGGTAATCACTTCATATTAATCCAAATACAGGAAAGAGGACAGAAGGCGAAATGAGAAGTAACAAGAGACCAGATCAAAGGACTGAGGATGTTTGGGAGATTTTCAGGCTTTGTAGTGTGAATTTTTGAGAGACTTTGTAGTGTGGCATAGTCAGTCAGTCAGTCAATCCTATTATCACTCTTTAAAAATGAGTATTCAGGCAATAAGAATGCATTCACCATTTCCCTGTGAAGTGGGAGAAAATTATTCACAATGGCTAAACTTTCACATTTTGGTCTTGTGCCATTTTTTGTTGTTGCCTGTACAAAACCTTGTCTATAGTCTATGACTGGGGACTAGAATAGCAACAATCACAAGAATTTGCAGGGTATATTCACCTTCCCACCAAGTATTTTTGTAATATTTTTGGACTTTGTTCTTTTTCAGGTAAAAACATCAGAAATTGCTTACTTTTAGTTCAAATATGAAAGAAGAAAGAGAAGATAAAAGAAGCAGCGGGAAACGAGATGAAAGGACTGTAAATGTTTGTGGGGACTCTTAAGACTTTGTAGTTTGATACAGGCATGTTTTTATGCTTCAAAAGCAAAGGTACTCAGGGAACAAAACTGCAATTACTGTTTTAGCTCTAATTTGTCAAAAAGATGGGCCGGAGGGTGAAACGACTATCTTCCGCCGTC
The DNA here is from genome assembly GCA_900302535.1 of Neoniphon sammara. Taxonomy (NCBI): domain Eukaryota; kingdom Metazoa; phylum Chordata; class Actinopteri; order Holocentriformes; family Holocentridae; genus Neoniphon; species Neoniphon sammara. The sequence continues at coordinate 14,127 of OMKZ01052446.1, forward strand.
CATTCAGTATTTTCATTATACATGCATAAGCTACCAAGTGTTTCATCTGTAATGTTATAATCAGTGATGGTTGATCAATAAGATTTTCATTTCATGTCTGTCTCCATTTTTGTCTTACTTTTGTTACTAGTACAGACTGTAGCATTAAAACAGTTGATTTATTATTGAATTGGAATGATTTGTAATGTTTTGTACTTTAAATTTTCTCTATTTGTTGTAGTAATGCTCTTGCGGTTTTGGGCCATCACCATTGAATGAATAAAGAGGAAACATTGTTCTTTAGTTGACAACTTCAACAAATGACTCCCTTTGTGGTCCTTAGGTGGAAGTGCCACAGACACAGAGGGACATCAATACATAATTAGTGATCCGACAGTGGATTCGATCCTATGTGGAAGGCACTACAAAGTGCAAAATGCAACCAAGACTATCTGTATAGAAAGCCATTTATCACAAAACAATATTAGCCCTCTGAACTACAGATGATACGTAGCCTTACTTCTACATATGCCACCCTTGCAATATCCTCAGGAGGCAAAGATGGCTTAATGTTTTATGGTCTGTGTTTTTTGTCTATTTTTTAACATGCCAAAAAAAATTACCACCTGATGGGTGCAAATAGTGACAATATATTCAGAGCTGTTTATTCAGACTCAAAGGGAGGGTGTACAAAGGCCCAATGAGACTCAGTGATGACCTGGCCAAGAAGACAGTGGCAGTCAGTTGTCAGTTGCCTGAAAATGTAAGTCTCAACCCTCTACCAAGAGAACTACAAAGAGGTTTTTGTTAGGAGAGAGAACATAATCTAAACCTGCGAGAAACAACCTCAAAATGCATGTTTTCATGGGAATAAGGAGATGCTGAGATCTGACAGCCAGCAGCTCATCAGCAGCTAGCTTAACCCACAGGGATGACCGTAAAATGAGTGTTTACTGTCAAGTGATTTTAAATGATATTGAGGGGAACATCTTGAAATTGTCATCGTCAGTACATACCTTCATGCGGAGTCTCCCCTTTTTCCTAATAAGAGTATATAGACCTAATGGGATTTTTCTGTCATTCTCAATATCTGAACACTGCAGTATAGAGTTGGTCTTATGTAGGTTTTGTATATGGTATTGACTGTTTCCATACAGGCCTACATTTATAGCACCGTATGAGTTCAGTCTAGATATAGCATAATTAAATATTGTCCATGTAATTCTTCTATATCTTAATTCTTAGACTAGGCTACTTGCAGATTTTCATAATTGGTGGTATTAACAACTTGTCTGACAATATTCCAAATGACAGTTAAGCTTTTCACATTAGACACACTTGTATGTATGCAGATCAACCTTAGTGTATAAACAGTTTACACAGGACTCTATTCCACTGTAGAGCTTTGCCTATCATCACATTAAGTGACCCACATTTAAGCCAGTGTAGCATCGTTCATTAAGGTTTCAATCAGTTAAACAATAAGAAAAACTACTCCAAATCACAGAGAAAACAAACCTCATTAGCATACTAATTTAAAGACATCTAAGGCTGACTTCCACAAGTATTTTAACAGTCCTAATGAAACAATGATAGACTGGGACTGCTAAACTTAGCATCTGAAAGTGGAGGTTTAAATAACATACTGTAATGCTTAAATTGTGCAACATCACTTTCATCTACATTCACTTGTGCTTCGGAAAAGGAATGAGACATTCAAATGTTTAAAATTTAAGTTTCATTTAATAGAAATAGAAAGACAGAAAAAAAATAATCAGACTGCGTATGTCTGCAAGTCATCCCAAACAGGAAGTAAAAAGGCTTCAATTGGTCGTAAGCGTCAGTGAGCAGGATTCCATCTGAATGAATGGGCGGCCATATTTGTATTCCTTATCTAGTTTTTCTAATATATCTATGCTCAACAGTGTCCTGGAACCCCCCCTCTCTTTGCCTAGTCTCTGCACTCCCAGGTCCACCACACTCCTTGCACTGTTGCTGCCAGCAACACCACTTAACTATCTATAAACTTTCAGAGGACACACTTCAGTATTACCTAGTCACACACTACATCTAACCTCTACACTTGCCAAGCAGAGAGCAGGTATTAGTATCTGCTTGGACTAAGCCAAGACTGGCTGACCCTGCTGGCGTGTTGGGCAGTTTCAAATCAAATAAACTTTATTTGTCCCGCAGGGGGAAATTCATCTTGGGCAGGTAGTGCAGAAAACAGCTGCTGTGTTCATACATACACAAATATACATACATACCCAGGACTGCCCCTCTTGGGTTCCACTTCCTCCCTGCCAGTACATTAGGTGTTGTACTTCTTACTCTTGTATATCTTGGTATTAGTTTTTCCAGATAAATGATGAGGGTGGCTGGACAGCTGAGGGGGTCTGGGCATTCAATGAAACAGACTGGCAGGATCTTCACCTTCACCACAGACTAAGATTCTGGGGAGAAGGCAACACATCATAGTTGCACCTCTGATGAATCTAATGCGGTCTGCCTCCATCCACGATAGTTCTCTCCAGCTGAGCTTTTCCTCTCTACACTCTCCCAAGTCATCCACTGGCCTTGTTTTGCCTGTGACACTGCCTCTGCACACCTTACTGCCTCCTCCGGTCTATATCTTCCTTCTACTACCATTTCCCCTTCTTTAATGAAGTTGCTTTACTCCACGATGGCTGGCTGCCTCCCAGACCCAACCCCCCTCAGCCTTGCTGCACCTGCCCTACAATCTCTCTGTCTTAATGTTGACTCTACCTGTTGGACTGCTCCTCCTGGGTTCCACTTCCTCCCTGCCAATACATAAGGTGTTGTTCTTCTAACTGTTCTATATCTTTGATTCAGTCAGTGTCATTTCTATGTTACCTTTGTACACATAAAATCCTCCACCGCGGGACTCCAAGTCATTTCCTGACATATGAGCTAATCAACCTCTCAAACTTTCCCAACTTTTATCTCATACACTGTCAAAGGCACACTTATTAACACTGGAAAATTTGTTGTGTACAGTGTAAATTTGTTGTGTACAGCCACCCTCCCCTCAAACAGTCATGCTTGTCCAGCACTGGTGTTGAAAACCACAATTAACAACCAGATTTAAAAAATGTGGTTTTACATGACTTCTTCATTTCTGGTCCTTGCAGTCTTCTCAGCCTTGAGTTTATTATCTCTCCTACTTCTCTCCTCTCCACTGCCCTTGTACCTCATTTCTTTGCACAGTAAGAGGACATTACGTATGCCCCATACATAATCTCCCACTTGAAGGGAACAAACTATTGCAGACTCGATGGCGGTCTTATTTCATTAAACACCTGCTTGTAAAGCAATTAAAATATGCTCTGATGTCTGACTTCCTGATAAAGCCCAAAGGAGATAGCCGCACAGACTCACTGTGCAGGGAGGAACCTCGCTGTTTAAGGTGAGAGCTAGAAACAGAGCCAGAAGTATATCGATTTCAGCCATTGCAGTCTTTAGCAGCTACTTGCTTCACTGCCATTGCAGAGTAACTTTGAGATCCCGTGTCATCTGAGTGTTTTGACCAAAGAAAAGTTAAAAAAAAATATATGAATAAACCTTTAGTCTGCAGTAGGCTGTACAGAAGTGTGAATGTATTCAGATGAGTGAAAAACAAAAACAAAACTGCACTATTCACCTAGAAAAGAGTATATTTTTTTGGCCTGCCTAAAAAATGATGAACTAGTTAAGTTATATTATTCAGAGAAAAGGTGTTTAAAATGTAGTGTTTTTGTTTGTTGTTTCTTTTACTGAGAATGAATGTCAGCTGTCACTCATACACCACACACTGCAAAGTATCTACGCTCACACCTGCCAGTCACAATAGCTTGGTTGTAACATAGGTAGGGGAATAGGATGATGAGGCTTATGGTAATCGCATGCTATCAAATGCTACCGCCAGACAGCAGACAGACAGAGGTAGAAGCACAGGGCTGATTGTACACAGTTACAGAGACCAGACTTTATGATAATCTCTAACCTTAGGGGGATGGAGGAGTGGGAGGGGGAGGAAGCGGAGAGATGGCGGAGGAAAGATATAAAATGGAGAATGGTAGAGGGAAACCAGACATATGCTAATGTCTGTCCCATTTTCTAAGGGAGTCAAGTGCTCTCATGTTACTAGCAATAATTACAAACTTTTGGGAGACGTGGAAAGCGAGTGAGAGAGGCATGCAGGAAAAACGAGGGACAGAAAGACAGGCGTTACTCCCAAGCTATAGAGAACTTAGCGTCCACAGATGGGCAGCAACAGCCAATTAGCAGCAGCCAGTTAAAACTACCAAGTCAACCATCTGCCAATTAACAGGCTGTCAATTTACAAATAGTCAGTTAACGGTCTGCCAATCAAGAAGCAGCAAATGAATTGCATCGCAATTGCCAAGCTGTTAAAGCAGGAAGCATATACAGCATGAGCTTCCTGCTTTCAATAAACACCTGTATTCTGTTCTGGCATTACCTACTGTACATACTGAGATGGAGGGGGGCAATGATTGGTTAAGTAATTGTATGTTTTGTGGTAAAACCAACCAGATGAAGCAAATCAGTTGGCAAGTTCAACCCTATAAGTCTTCAGCCCACTTTTTTAAATGAGTTGGGTAGACACAACTGACACATCTCACAGCCATTTCTAGAATATATATTGCTGCGAGTTTGACAAGCTGCTACTAATATCTGTAGTTGGTCTCTCATTTATTAGTATACACAGACTGCTGTCACCATGTTTTTGTAGCTCATCTCAGTCTTGGAAGGGATGCTTTGGGTTTGAAAAAGCAAATCTGATAAACTGTGAAGCAGGAGTCTTTTCGGTCCCTTCAAAAAGCACTTCCAGCAGTGTTTTGGTTTATGAGATACTTGAGGCCAAAATTAACATATGTTAGTTTAAGTGTGCTTTTCTGACAAAAAGTTAAAAATGATCTCCCCTAGTGCAAAAATAAGAAATTTGAGCTTCAGCCAAAGCAAGTCAGAGTGACTAAAGCGCTGGTTTCCTGGTTTGTGATCAGTTCTATTTAAAGAAAGGTTTAATTTAGACTGAAACTCCTCAAAATGTTGATTTCATTCATTTTGATTTACTTGCATCCAAATACAACCAATTCAAAACCTCTTTCCAATAGCAAGAGGCTGGTCAAAAGCCAATTGGTTACAAATGGGCCTTTGACAAAATAAGTGAGAAATGGATACTCAAAAGCCTGATATCACTGTCAAAATCAGCATGTATGCATTTTAGAAATGGAAAACTCCATGTTCAAATTCACCATTTGACCTACTGTGCAAACAGCATTGTCTGCATGCCTTCCAACTGTGTATTCAACCTTGAGTAAGGGCAATTTAATCAGGCAGTAGGAGTGAGTCAATTAGTAGACGCTAAGCTCGAAAGACATGTCCAGACATGCAGGGTCTGGAATTATCCATCTACAATGATTCATCTTTTTTTTCTTCCCTGGAATGAAAGTTTCATCTTAGTCTATGAAGAAAAATTAATTCTTTAAAAATTAATTCTTGTAAAACAGACAAACTATCAGCTTGGCCCCCTGTCACAGTCAAACAATCCATACACACATGGAATCATCTTAAACTAAACAACGCAATATATTTAGTATGATAAAACTCACAATTATAATATAAATCTCTTACATAGGTTTATTATACTACCTTCACTGATACTCTCTGAAGTTCCTGAGATTAGTTAAGCTAGTTAACCAAGCGCTAAGGAGGCACATGCACCAACGTGCACGTGGGCAGGAAGCACTAGATCACTGAATCTCAGCAGGGTGCTGTTTGAGCTGTTTGAGTTTAAATTTCCAACAAAGTTCCAGTCATTCTACAAAGTTACCTAAAGCAGCTTTAATGACACTTGAACTGCTTTCTATCAGTTGAAACTTTATATCAGTTGAGTTTCACAGCTGAATCAGTTCTTAGTTTCATATCAGCCTGTCCATTATAAATACTCAACTTAGTGTTAATAGAGTATCAGTTCAGTATCAACTTTCTATCAGTTAGACTGATAGGTAGACCGATACTAATTGGACAGCCCAAATAAAGTGACACTGGTTAGAGTTAGATACTAAGTTGAGACTAAGGTGAATATTAACCAAACAAATTAATATCACAGTTTTTAATGCAGGGCTATACCACAGAGAAGATGTGCAAAATAATAAGAGGTGTTTTCTCACTACTTTGTTACATAGTAATGTTCCATGAGCTGAGGTTTATTCATTTATAGATTAATTTAAATGCAAGATCTATACATCAGATCTTGCTCTCAGCTCTGGAAGCACTGACTTGTCAAATGTATCTGGACACAATATACTGTATATACAATACATGTTCTCATAAATAAATTATGAAAATAGTTGTGATAGTTGTGACAATCCAATGCCAGCAAAAAATGTGGCTGCAGGAAAAATATCCCCAACACTCTGCCGATGTGCTGTACCATTTAGAATCATGTTTTCTAATCTTTTTTAGTCTTTATTTTATACTGGTTTAATCTTATGATATTGATCTTTAAACTGGTTTGAATAGGACTTCCAATGGGCTTTACAGTAATTCATGTGGCCGGTTTTGTTTTGTAGGAAGATAAAGGTGCAGTAACACCATGCCATTTAAAAATCACATCACGCAGCGTGGAACACTATTAAAAGCGCTGTATATGGCACTCCACACAAACTATACAAAGACACTTTGGTATAGAAAGTCTTACACAGGACGGCAGGGGCATATTGAATCTCTCACTACAGAACACAACACTATAAGTCTCCCATGCTTTTTGCATGAAATAGAGTGACCTTGTGAATCCTCATTAAGCCATTCTACTTCATTGATTTCTCCTCTCAAGCACCATTAAGATATGAGGACGTTAGCAAGGGATTTTTAAGCCTTGAGATATAAGACATGGACAACATGTTCTCATTTTCAACTCGTCAAAAACAGCAGCTTAACTAGATAACTGGCTAGATTTTCTAATTTCTCGGCTCACAGACGCCTGTATTTCTCAAATGGTGGTAAAACTGATTTTATTTCAATTATTTTGTACAATGACTCCTCGTGGTCCAAGCTACATGGTTCAGTGAAAGTAATGGATCGCATCGGTACTCAGTATTGGTTGATACTTAGTCAAGCACGTTTTGTACTCATTAATGGTATCAGTATTGAAAAAGTGGAATTGGTGCATCCCCACTTGTAAATATAAAGCTTTTAGTTCCTAGTTAAAAGTTCTTGACCATGGAATGGATTGCTTTCACACCGACTCAGCAGGCACCTCAGTCTGCTTGTGTGGACCACACCTGAGTTCAAAAACAACTTTCACACCAATGGACCTTGAGCATAAATGGCCCTGGGTCCAGGAAAAAAAAAAAAAAGTCTTTCAGACTTGGTGAGAAATGTCTGACTCTGACCTGCTGAGAGGAAAAAAAAAACTCCCCTACACAGAGACAGAGAGAAGGACCTAGAGGCAGGAAAAGAGACAGAGAGGGAGAAAAAGCGAGAGAGACGCTCAGTTTTCATTGACCCAAAATTGATCGACAAAAGCAAAGTCGCACACAAAAAAAAATATATCATTATGACAGGTCTGATGGAAATGTTGGCCGACTGAGAAATTTTTCTGCATACATATCAGCCGGGGAAATAAATGATAAATGTTTGTCAGGAATGGATGTATTTTTGAGCCAACAATTTATATTCATAACAGAACTTTTTTCCATGCATACATAATACAAGAACATGATTAAACATCACAAAATAAGGTGACCATTTTACTGACTGGAGGTAAACTGACTGGAGATGGAATGCAGTATGCCGTACACTTCGGGTAAACCATGTGCCAAGTTACTGCAGAGTCCATCTGTCTCTGCCTCTCAACCCATTGGTCCTCACTATACTGTTCATATGGCCAAACAAACAGTATAGATTTAAACACACTTGTGGGACAGTGCTATTATTCACTCAAACAATTTGCCTATACAATTAAGTGCTCAGTGTTTTTTAGCCAAAGCACAAAGCACAAGGATACTGTGCTTTCTGGCAATTTGATCCTTAGAGGAATACACCAAGATTTTTATAGTTTGGGATGTTTATTTTTGGAGATAATTCAGGTGAGCAACCAGATATTCATCCAATGTGCAGTGACTTTTAGCTGTACACTGTTGGTCTATGCCCATCACCTTTACCTCCAAAACAGGAAAAAAAAAGGAAAAGGGGAAAGTAGTTCCGGTAGTTTAAAAAATATATATTATTTTTTATTATATTTTATTATGTTTCATGTAAATTTTACCAACCTCCTTCACAAAAATGACAGGACTGACTGCATATAATTCAAAATTTGTGAGCATTTAGTTTTAGAGCTGCTACATGTTCTCATTTTCTTACTTTTGGAAAAATGCGAGTTGCATGTTATCCCTTAGCATAGAACTGGAGCAAATTACCTACTTGGACACCTGCAGCACATTTGTTGTCTCTGTTCTCATTACTTAACTTACTTAATTAGGTAAGACGACCAAGTTCCAATCTCCCAAAGACTTGGTATATGCTTTTCAAACACAACCATTTAAATGCTGGTTAAAACATTTGAAAGTTAATAAGCAACGAGTGCTGTGTGCATGTCCTCATTGGATTCATGGGATGGATTTGCAAAGGTAGACATTAAAAATCCAGTTGGTTTCAGAACTTGAAAGCAGAAGCATTGCTGTCATTAGCTTGTAAAGCTAATGACAGCAATGCTAGTGTTAGCCAACAAACATGGATCTTTCACTGGCTTACAAAAAGACAACCGTAGCAGAAAGTAAAGCATATGAGGACTGCAGTATATCTAACACGTTACACTAAAAAAAAGTGGCTAACTTAGGTATTATCAGATCAAATTTATTATAATTCATAGAACACTCCTTGCGGTGGGCAGACATTTTGAAACGTCACAACTCGGCCAATTTGTTACATCTAGAATCCTGATTTACCGACTTGATTGTATGACTTGGTCGAGTGTTCATGTGCACTTCCTGCTATGAAACTGAACTATATGATAAACCTCTCAAACATTAAATAACAAGCTTATTCTACATTTTTTATTGTCAGTTAATGAGTTTATTTATTGTGTTTAGAGGGTATTCGCTTAATAAATCAATGCTCTTGCTTTTGCATTGTGCACTTTTAAATGGGTTTGACAGACCCATTGACAGAAAATTTTTGGTTATTTGCTCATGAGTAGGAAGTTGTCAGCTTGTTCCAACACCTGTGATCGAAACAGCTGAGCCACACAGCAGTTCTGTTTGACATTGTCAGTTTCCTCAGTTACACAAACGTGTTTCTTTATTGCCTCCAAATGTTTTATTGACTTATGACAGTTCAGCAGAAAGACACTTCGAGCAGCTTTTGTCACACAAACAATGACAGTCTTTCAGAATACTGGCTGAATGTACAGTATAGTTACAATCTGTGATAAGTCAATGGAAACCTGCTTAGTGACACAGAAAGAGAGAGAGAGAGAGATGGAGATAGGGAGAGAGAAAGAGAGTTACCATAGCAACTGAATGAGAGAGAAGGTATGCTAGGCGAAATGCATGAGCTGCAGTGTTCTAGAGAGTACGTGTGTGTGTGTGTGTGTGTGTGTGTGTATACACCTTTAGACCCACTGAACAATGTTGTGCATCTCATTTTAAACAGAACACACTAATTGCAACACTTTTAGAGTCACACTTGCAAATTTACGGTTTTCCCCATGTGTCTATATAGTGTTGTTCTCTGGCAGAAAAGCGCTGACATGGCGCTGGGATGAAGCACTTGTGCGGAGAGAGAAAAAAACCCGCTGCACATGGGTTTTGTGTCTATGACAGCAATATTGAAATCTCACCATATCACCACTTCTAACCGTTGCTGTACCAAGTTACAGCTATCACCTGGGTGACAAGTCCCGCCCCATCTAATATATGATTGGTTGCCTGAAAAGGAGTGACAGCGATGACACCAGAAAAGTTCTGAAAAGTTCTGAGATTTTCACCTAGAAGCGCTCGGAGCGACCGCACAAAAAAGTCGGAGCGCTCTGAAAAAAGACTCTGCTGCCACATACGCTCTCTCACTGGGAACAACTATGGACACAAGCCCTAAGATTTCTCAAAGTAGTTAAGACAGCCATCGAAACAGGCTTTGAGGTGTATGTCATTTGTGTGAAAATAATGTAAATGTACAATTGGTTTTGTAAATTGCAGCCAAGAGCCCGGTTAAAGTGTCTTACATGGAAAATAAGGTTTTCTCAGCTTAAATAATCCATCGTAACCAGTGATACGTTATATAGAGGCTGATAAATTGTGATGTCCAAGCAGTGATAATCATAAGAAAAACAAAAATAAACTTTTTTGTTAAAGCATTACATTATTTCCTTCAAAGTACGTATCTTCACTGAACTAACATCAGTTTGCAGCGTCTTACGATGATGCATACCAGGGTTTCCCAAACTATTTCATGTTAAGGGCCCCCAAAATAGATGCACGACCATGGATGACCTTTTGAGAGGACGTTGGTCCAAGAAGAAATCCCATCTGAGAAGAGTTTTGTTGCAAGGTGGGGACATAAGAAAACCAGTCGCAGTCAAACTAGGATCATTCTAAATTATGATCAATCCCATTCCCTTGTTCTAATTTCATAAAAGTCATAAAACTGATGGATTCCTCCTCTTGCCGTGGACCCTCTGCAAAGCTCTGAGGAACCCCTTGCTGGTCCCTAGAGCCCAGTTTGGGAACCACAAATGTATACCATAAATTTAGACGATTAAGGTTTATTATATAGTCTAAAAAAGGTGGTAAACTGTATACGGCATTACAAAATGGGGAAGTTTAGGTTGGTTTACCCTCTGCTACGTCCTGTGATCATAACTCAAAAAGTATTTTTCCAGTATATCCAGGATTGTGTTTGCCTCTGTCAGCCCTTGTAACAAAATCTCAGTTGATTCCTGCATGGAAAAACCAACGCAGTCTGACGCACAACAAAACCAGCGGTGGGGCAAAAGCGCTGGTGGATCATATGTTTGAACACATGTTGAAAAGAAACACAAGATTAGTACGATCCCTAAGTACTGAAAATGACACATGTGGCTTCCAGCCCTCCACCTGTGTATTGACAGACAATTTGCACTTCTGGAGCTTTTATCGCTCCCTCTCTCCCTCTCTCCCTCTCTCTCTCTCTCTCTCTTTCTCACACACACACACGCCAGATTGAAGCTATAAACAGCTAAGAGTCTCTGCAGCAGCTGGTGAGCGTTTGGTTTGAGCTGTGGGACCTCCCTCCAGGCACCTGACAGTCACTAATGCTGAACAAGCAGGGAGCGAAATGGAGGGGCGATCATGCACACACACACACACACACACACACATACATGCGAACAGTTACATCGACACACACATACACACATGTCCACAGATATTGAAATACATATTCTTTTTTCGGCCTGCTCTCCCACATGCAAACCCTCTTCCTCTCTCATGCTTTCTGTATCTATCACACACACACACACACACA
>OMKZ01052454.1:0-18896 GCA_900302535.1 Neoniphon sammara
ATGCCAGCAGCAGGATTTTGAATTTGATACAAGCAGCCATGGGCAGCTGGATGCATACATTAGCCGTGTGTATGTGTGTGTATGTGTGTGTGTGTGTGTGTGTGTGTGTGTGTGTGTGAGTGAGTGAGTGAATGAGTGAGTGAGTCATATATGTCCCAAATGACTCATCTCGTGGCTTATGAACACTGAAGAGTTCTCCACCCTCCATTTTCAATTAAAAGCAGCAGCATATATGGACTTGCTGCAGCAACATACACTGAGGGCTGAATACCTTATGTGTGTGTGTGTGTGTGTGTGTGTGTGTGTGTGCGCGCGCGCACACGTGCCTGTGCTCATTCATCCATATCAAACCCATGTGTGATGGAACAGAATTATTTCCATGCGAATATTATATGTATGACTTTTGGGAGTTCAGGGCCCTTTCAAAAATGATTCAAAAATTATCTCAGTACAAATCCATTTGAGACCAGCCCGTCTCTCAAGTGATAATGAAGCATGATCATGTGACCTGAACACTGGTTCTGTGTGGATAAGCCAGTGAACACTGTCTTGTGAGGTTACCATAACACTAAATTTTTTTTCTAAAGTCAGTTTCAAGTAAGGCATGAAACATATTACTGTCATGAGGTGAAAACCTTGTAGCTCCAAGATGGCAACTTTTCAGGGGTTTCAAAAAACAGCCTTGTTTTCAGCTTAACATCCGTAGATTTTTAGCATAAACGTGCCTGCTCTAAATCTGCCGATGTAATGGACTGATCACTAGATGGTATCGTCAGCACGCAAACTGCACACATACCGCACACACACAGCACAGTGTATGCTCTACCTCGCCACCGTTAGCTGTCAGTCATCGGCGGAAAACTGAAACTAAAGAAAAAAGTGTTTTGTGACAGAAACAGTGGATTTTACTCTCACAAGGCTCCCGTTGGATTACTTGTATTAATTTGTCTCTGAGCTTCAGTTTGAAAATCAGGTGAAATGGCTCAGCTACATGGACCAACTAAGTTATTTTCAAAGCTCGAAATTTCAGCAGCCTGAAGGAAGGTAACAGTGGATTAACTGGTATTGGTCACCACTCGTGAACCCTGGGGGCTGTTTTATGGTTATTTGCACATTTGAACATGCAAGTTATTACATATTGAACCTTGGATGAACTCAGATACATAGGCAGACAAATACATCATAATCTAAATTCTGGGTGGCACGGTTGCACTTCACCTAGTCTTGTTGAGTTTTCCAGTTGCTTTTGGCATTTTAACTTAGGCCCAAGATTTGTAGAACCCATAGAGCAGTGTGTAATCTTTCAGTGTAAGTTAACACATGAAAATCACCAATATTAGAGCTATGAAGCTCTCATCCAAAACTACAAAAAACGCCCCAAGATTTTGTGGCAACATTTATCCCCAGTTGAGTAATTTAGACGATGTGAACAAAAATCTCACCTTCGTTGTATTTACTTTGTACACTATGGCAGTGTAGAATAGTATTCTGAGACATCAACTTTGTGCTTAATTAGATGAAGAATCAGCAAGCACCCTTGTAGTGTTAATCCAGTTATTACATGCATGCCAACTGCGCTCCCTATCCTCTCTGTTTCTGTTTCTGTCTCTCTCTCTATTCCCACCTCTGTCAGTGAATCAGCATGCAGAGTTTCTTTCTAATTGAAGTAACTCAGATAGAGTGATCTATCATTATGGATCTCCCCACAGCTTTTCCATAATTCATCCATTTCTCTTTCCCTCCCTCCTTTCATTGCTTCAGTCCTCTCTCCTTCCTTCCCACTGGTTTGCATTTTTCTACATCTGTCTCCACATGCTTTTATCTTTCCTTCTTTTTCTTGTGCTCTTTACCCCAATGTATCCATCCTTTTAGAAATGTCTTTCCCAGCCTCCATCCTTCATTTCTACTTTCCTCCTGAAATGCATATTCCTAAATTACACTTTTTAGGCCCCAATATTTTCGCCTTCCTCTCATTGCTCCCTCCCCTTCTTCCTCTCCATTTCTCCCCTCCAAATCACTGTGTTCAGCTGCAGCCAATTAAGTTGCTTCATCACTCAACGTGCTGCTGTCTGAGGCGGAGGGGAATGCATCGTAGCATCGGGGAATAGTTTTACTGGAAAATGGTATAAATGTTTCCAAATAGGTTTAGTATCCTACAAAAGTGTTATATTAGCACAAACAGTGTCTACTCTGCTCGTACTAACGCAACTGTATTTGCAAAATACCACAGACGCACATGCAGCCATGCATAATAAGCCAGCTTCTCTGTGTGGTGAGTGTGTTAGCAGCTCAGTATCAGTTCATTTTTCCTCATCACATTCATTCAATGGAAAGGTCAGCGCACTGGCACATAATATCATTGGTTGTTCATCACAGTGTAATTGATATCTCACTTTGAGACTGTGACTGAGCCACAAACATGCACACACATATATGCACAGCCATGAGTGCACATGCATACACAGAAAGAGACACACCTGTATGTAATTCAGTATTTAGACAGAAAGTGGGAGAACGTGACATCTGCCGTGTACAGAGGCAATAAAAACAGAGGCACACCAAGCCATTAGCAGTGAACAGCATCCAATCCATTTTGTGAATATGATTAAAGCATTGACGAATGGGTCATTACCCTGGCTGACAATGAGAATAGGGAAACGGGAGAAACTACTGAGAGAGACTGAGGCCAGCCAAATAGTCAGTTTGTACGTACATACAGAATGACATGCTATCTGTGTATATGTTTGTGTTTCTGTCCGCAAAATGGCTCCCAATTGTTTGTGTGAGAATGAATTACATGGGCTGTAATCCCACTACAGAGAGAAAATGGAAGAGTGAGGGACAGAGTAGTGAGCGAGGTGAGAGACAAGGGCACAGATCCGTCCTGGTGAAGTATTAGCAGTAAAAGCCCCAGGGCTATAAACAGAGGAGCTGTGGATTTTCCCAGGGGACACGTTCATCTCCTCGACTCTACAACGGATAGAGCCGGACACAGAAATACACAATATCGAGAGTTTTTGGATGGTTGGGGGGTGGACAGGAAAACGGGAGAGAGATACAGCCAGAGAGAGACAGTGTTAAGTCTGGACAGAAGAGCAGAGGGATTGAGATAGAAATAGAAGTGACAAACTCTTGAAGGGTGAGATAGAAATAGAAAAGACAAAGAGATGGAAAGATAAATGAGGAGGCGTCTGTTCCCCAAACTCAATATGAGAGTTAAATATAAAGTTTTAAAGTGGTGAGAAGTTCTACGTTTTGTTTTGTTTTGTTTTGTTTTTTAATCTTATTTTGGCTTCAACTTTAGTGATAAGCGGTCATTGCTGCAAAAAGACTGCATTCTCTATCAAGGTAGCTTGAGAGAGAATGAAGTATGCACTTAGAGGCAGAAGTGCACAATGTTAAAGGATACCTTTGCTATTTTTCAATACAGGCTGTATTAAAGTATTGATACCCATCATTAAAAACTATCACTTCACTGCATGAAGTGAATGATTAAGTTAAACCATGCTTGGACTAATGGATGTAATGAGATTGGAAAAGAAAGGAGTAAGCCCTAGGTGGCATAAATGCACAATGTTTTCGGTGACAGAAACACACAAGCCTCACGGCGCAGAGCAAAGGTTTTTAGTTAAGTCTGGATGGGTGGTGAAAGGTGAGGAAAGAAGAGATAGATGAAAGGTTGGGAGGAAAGAGGAACAAGGAGAAGAGGCATTCATCTGGTGTGCTCAACAGCACCAGGAGCTAAGAGCCAGGGAAATTAGAGTGTTGAGTCTTGTTGATGGAGGGAGCACTTGACAGAGGAGAGGAGCGATAGAAGAGGCAGACGGATGAGTGCAGCAAGAGAGGGGATTATTTTCAAGAAAAGGAAGAGGAGGAGGGAAGTGGGGATAGGGACAGAGTGAGAGTTAAAAGGAGAGGTAGGCGTCAGTGGGGAGATAGAGAGGGATGGAAAAAAGGAGAAGGGACATTCATCTGGTGAGTTTGATAACAGTAAGTGCTGGGAACTGGATAAATACAGTGTAAAGGGTACTGCACTGAGGGGCAGTTGGAAGGAATAAGAAGGGGAGACCAGGAGGGATTTTTTTGGACGAAAAGAAGAGACAAAGGGAAGGGTTGGATGAAAGAGAGGGTGTGCTGTTTGTATTTGTAGTGCACAAAGACAAGAGCTTGCTAGGAAAAAGTTAAAGTTCTTAGATGAAGGGACCATGGGGTCCATTAAATGCTAATGTCAGTGGGGGTGGGACAAGAACAGATTGTGTTTGTGAAAGGAAGTAAAGCAATTACTGGTCTGGTATTTTCTGCTGCAGAAAGTGCCAGAAGTTGGAGAAGTTATGGTGGTAAGTTTTCCCTCAGAAACAAAGTTGAAAAGGGTATGGTTTCTACTGTTCATTCCAACTATCTGTCAGCTACAATTCAAGTGCTAATCCCCTAAAGTGTGTATTTAGGAGTGCATATTAGCAAGCTTATTGTCCACACACACACACACACACACACACACACACACACACATACATACACACACGCACATGCACACGCACATGCACATGCACACTCACACTTACAGCAGTGTAAGCCTGCCAGAACAATGCAAGCAAGCATCTCACTCTGTCACACACTGATGAATGGTACTTAAGATCTTAAGATTGGAAACAATGCACTGAAACAAGCTGGTCATTCACACATGCAAGGACACCCACACACACACTTGGTTACTCTGTGCTAGCCGGGGCTTACTCTTTCTCCATGTCAGTGAACTTCTAATGAAACAAAAAATTTCATTCTGATTATTTTTTTCATCTTGCAGCAAGCAGAGCTGTTTTGTCTTTTGGGCTGCAGCTTTAAAATATGTCAGTTTCGCTCTCATGTTTTAAATGTTTTGAGCTGTCTGTGGAACTTCCAAGCAAAACTATGCCATGATGTGACAAAAAAGGAAAATTGGCCCCCAAATAATGGTCCATTTGACACTGTTCATTAATACCTGGTATCAGTCAGTAGGGGTGCACCGACTGAACTGATCAACCACCAATCGAAACTGGCTGATTTTATGCCAGATCAACTCAGACTGGAACCAGCAGGTCTGTCTGACTATAATATCAATTGTAATAATCGATCTGGCGTCACACTGCTGCTGCACTGATTAGCGAGAACATCAGTATGTTAACATGTAGACAAGAAACCCGATTACTGAGACTAACCGTGTTATGATAGCTTGCGGCAGTTACTTGAATAGTCGGGTTTGTCCTCCACACGCTGCAGCTTCTCACAGCCAGACGTTGAGCAGCCATCACCAGGCAGACAATACAGGTAGTCGGCCTCTGTTTACATTGTCTCCTATGAAAACAGGATTTTCCCAGAGTTTGGAAATCCACATTTTTATCAGAGATAACTAACATAAAATTAAGCGTTCTTCAACAAGCATGTGGAACAAAAAGTTTTTCTTTCGCCAGCGTTTCACAGTGTATTTTTATTGTGTTTATCAGCTCAGTTTCCTTATCCGCTCTGTTCTTTTGCACATGCGCACTTGTCTGCTTTGTGGGAATTCTGCATTGTAGAAAAAAAAACTGTATTCTGCTGCACTTTGTTTTGTTTTCATTTGGAGAAGTTATTTAATCTGTTTAGTGTTTTGTATGCAGACCATTAAGTTATTTATTAAATAACAGGCATCACAAGACATTTTGTTTGCAAAAAACAGCAAATGGCAAAACAAAATTACTATTACAGTATTTTTCATCATGATGCATTTACTCTTCAAAAGTCTGCTGTAATTAGCTATCTTATCCATCTCTATTATGAAAATGTGGCTTTATTTTTTTTAATGCCAGTTACTCTGCCAGGGACTTGTCAACGATGAAATTCCTTGGCCTCCAGTAGATGTTCATAAAAGTGATAGATAACTTAATGCCCCTTCAACTACTACTGGTGCTCTGTCACCTGACTTCTTTTGCACTTCATCTGGAACTAACTTCCAGTCTTCTACCAATTCGAGTGTGTTATTGTCTCTTGCTGCCTCAAGAAATGCTCTGCAGCTGCAGGCATTATTCACCATGCAGACATTCCTCCAGCGGTGCTCTCCATCTTGGTATTGATTTCTTTGCTTCCCATCCCTCTCTTTTTTTCCTTTCCTTTCCACCCTCACTCACTTGGCCGCAGAAACAGGACTGCGTATCAGTCCTGTTATACATAAGAGGTATTCATTGAGATGTCGAACACTCTGCAGTACAGTGTGATAAAGTGTGTGTGTGTGTGTGTGTGTGTGTGTGAGCGTATGCGGTAGTGGTGGGTGGAGAGTTGCTTGGAGAGACACAGATCGAGAGAGAGGAATCGGTCACACCTGGGTTCAGGTGAAGCGCCTGCAGTCCGTTTATTCTGACAGACCAACAAGGTAGAAGGAGAGCTCAATAACATGCTCGGGTGCAGACACACACACACAAACACACACATCAAAAATACACACATACTACAAACAAGACCCGGGCAAGATACCAGTTGAGTATATTTGGAAGAATTGAAAAACTACAAGTAACGATTGATCTGTCTCATTTTACAAGTGGCTCAGTCCCCATTTGAATTTTTTTAAGTGTCTATCAGGATAATTCAAGCACTTCCCACATAGTTCAAAAACCTGAAGCGCTGTTCAAAGATGTTTCTTTCAAGTGTGATGGAGATAGACACACTTGCACACATGCCTGGCCACATACAGTGACAGTGCCCACACACACACACATACAGCAGATAAATTACCAGACGGGATGACTCATATAATCCCTGTGTCTGACAGTCTGAACTCTGTGATGTGTATATGTATATTTGCATGAGTGACATGCACGTCACTCATGTGAACCTCTCTACAGAACTGGCTGACAGGTTTCTTAGCTGGATCCATCATGGTTCAGTAGACTGCTGAGGCACGGGAAGGATGTGTGTGTGTGTGTCTGTGCCATGGCGGTGGTGGTGTGTGTGGAGCAGCACGATGACACTTGAAGAATTCCAAATGGCTACATCTTTATTTTGTTTGCACTTGAACTCATCTCCCTCACCATTCAATGCCTGCGTTTACAGTATACTGTAAGGTTTCACTCATACTTAACCGCTTGTAGATGACTTGTTGTAATTATATATAATTAAAACAAGTGTGTGTTTGCAGAGTACACTGCCAAACTCTTCAAAGTGACTATGACACATACTTTCCTGCACTGGCACCTCCAGCTCTTTTCCCCTTTCTCTCTCCTTAAAGTGTTGTCTTCTTTTAGAGTGATGCAACATTGGGCTGGGCCAACGCAACGGGCCCTTTAAGTCGTTAGCAAAGAGCATTAATGAGCATAGTGCTTAGAGCCCCCCTGCAGTCTTAAGAGTGTGTGATGTAGAGGGGATGAGGGCATTAATTCTCCAAAGTGCCCTAATAAGTAGGGGATTAGCAGAGCCTTCCATTAGCCAAAGCCTTGACGATGCTAAGCTAATGCGCTGTAGCCACTATAGCAAGGCCGCTAAAGCGATAGTTAGCATGACCATTATAATAGGAATATGGAATTTGGATAACGTAGCTTATGATATATAACTGGCTTATTCTGCTCTAATATTCAGACAGTTTCAATATAACAGATATAAATGCGCGTGCACAGACACAGGCGTCACACGCACATACACACATACATGAATTGACACGTGCGTTCCCCCACACACACCCACACACATAACACATGGTCGATAGTTGTCATATTATTAGAAGATGAATGAACGGCTCAGTGATTTAAAGAATAATGGCTATGACTAAGCATTATGCTGAGACTTATTGAAGTTTAATCATATATTGTTACACTTTAATTAATTCCTCAAATTTTAGACTTGCACAACAGGCACTGAGATTGAAACTGCTTTAGCTTCCACTCATTAATCTTCGATATCAATTCATGAGGACTTGCTTGCCTGAAATAACCCTTGACTATAAAAAGGGAAAATCACTCCAACATTGTATTGCGAATTAATTGGAGACTGACTCTCTGTGTTCATATATTTTTATCTGTTACCTCCAAATTAGACTTATCTCATCATTGGAGAGCTCAGGAGCTTGAGTGAAAACAGCAGCAGGATTATCTTGTGTGCTGTGTCTACATCCATAAAGATCGCCTGTCGGTGGATCAGTTCCAGGATTTTAGTCTTTCATGTTGCGCGTGGGGCTTTTTTGTTCCTAAATATAGACTGAACTGTCCAGGATGATTGCCGCAACATATGAAGTCAGTTTCAGGGCCACTTGTGCATCTTGAAAGTAACAGACCGTTTCAGGAAGTATACCATTTATCCAAATGAAACAATCTAAAAAATCAGTGAAATGAATTATGAAATAAAACAATTTCAGCGAAACTAGCAGGCATCATGTTGTGCATCATCAAATGAATCTGTGAGTCCCTATGTTCACACTGGATACGGCCCCCTTCCCAACACACAGACACACACACACTTGGATCTGTTGCTGTGTGATGCAGGCAGTTGTTTCTGGATTTGACAATTCATTGTTTTAAACCACATGCAACCACAACTCACTGCTATTGGTTTTGCATTTAGCTTGACATAGGAGACAGTGTCACATTCTCTCTCTCTCTCTCTCTCTCTCTCTCTCTCTCACACACACACACACACACACACACACACACACACACAAAATACACACAAAACACTTTTATTTTGCTTTTCTCAGCATCATGGGACTGCCTCCTCAAGGTTTCTTTCTTTCTTTCTTTCTTCTATAACTTCCTCTATTTCTGCAATGTTGGCAGATTAGTCTGTGTGGCATTATACAGGCTGACTATGCTCATTTGAGTTTGTGCATTTTTGCCACTGTACATTGCTGTTTTACTCTGTGTGTGTGTGTGTGTGTTGACCCTATTTTCTTCACACTTTTTGTAACTACTCTCTTCCACCCAGCAACTCTGTGACAGTTTTAGCAGTTCACCAGACTCAGGTGAAATAGACACCTGAGTCTGGTGTTTAGCACATTGTGAAGGACAAAGTGTTAGCCAAGACGGGTGTGGAAGTGTGGAGGGAAGGAGGATTAAGAAGGAGGGAGGGAAAGAGGAGCAGCGCAAGCACACAAGAGCACAGTGCGGGTGACCACGAGGGCAGGAGGAATCGGAGACATGATCGAGGGAGGCAAAGAGACACAGAGGACAGAAGTGTGTAAAGAAACAAGGAGTGAGGAAGTGATGAATGAATGGAGGGAAGGAGGGAAAGAGGGACGATGGGGATGTGTGTGTGTGTGTGTGTGTTGCCGTGAGGGTAAACACGAGATTAGAGAGAGAAAGGATGGAGAAGATAGAGGGTGAGATGGATTGGTGGTTCAGATGGAAGAGGTGCAGAAGAAGGGATGTTGGAAGGAAAGTGGGTGATTTCAGTTGAAGGACATTGTGCATTCAGCAGTGCCATAAGGCTACCAAAATGAAAATCACTGCAAGACTAGAGCTCTGAAATGATTGGGGCAGAGAGGTAAGAACTCAGACGGGCTGTTTTGGACAAGGAGGGAGATAATAGGGGAGCGGGTCGAGAGGCTAGGAGGTAAAGGTGTTTCTGACTGGACTACAGGCCTAGGAAGAATGGAGAGTGGAAAGGAGGAGTAAGTGTTGATAGTGTCTGAAAGGTTTGTGCTGTTGAGATGGGATAGGAGAGCACAAACTTCTGACAAGGGATTGCAGATAGACTCCAAGGCAAGGAGGACATTTTTTTTTACAATGCACTTTTTTCATGCAGTTTTGAATGCACTTTTAATACAGTTTTTTATACCAGCATACTTTAATGGTCTTCTGTAACACATTCCTTTATAATGTTTTATTGTTTATGTAGTAGCCTGGAGGTCAATCAATAGTGTGGACATTGACGCTATTGTGCTACACTGCTGGCTCAAGGCCTGACTTTACTTTACTTTGATAGCCGGGATAATGCTTGCTCTCAGCAGACGGACGCTTTTGTGAGTGTGAAAAATTTCAAATGAAATGGGGGGTTGCGGGCAGTCGCCAAATGTATAAAGTCATTGTTCTCTGAATCTACGAAAATATTGGATTTTCAGTTATAAAGGTGGCAGAGTTCCTCTGCAAGATATAATAAGTCCATTTTATTTCAAAGTGCTGTGCAGCAAGCATTTTGGACAGCTGTCCAGTGAAAACAAACAATAAAAAAACTCAAACTAGAAACAAAATTTATGAACATAAATCACATATTAAGGGCACATGTTAACACCATAAAGTGTAAGTGCTATAGAAAAAGATTATTATTATAATTTGTAAGTCACATAATTCCAACATATCAATGAACACTAGTTGAAATAAGCGACCTTCCATGTCACAGTTACTAGAGAGAAAAGCCAAAGGACATAGTTGCATATGTAGGATACTAATAAAAATATAATGGTTACAAACAGGTAAAAGTTTTGACAATCACTAAAGGGCATAGAGGAGCTTACTAGAATACATAATATGCTAAGTCAAGTCAGTTTTTATATGTATAGCTCAATATCACAAATTACAAATTTGCCTCAGAGGACTTTACAGTCTATACAGCAATACAACATCATCTGTCCTTAGACCTCACATCGAATAAGGAAAACTCCCCCCCAAAAAACCTTTAACGGGGAGAGAAATGGAAGAAACCTCAGGAGAGCAACGGAGGAGGGATCCCTCTCCCAGGACAGTCAGACGTGCAATAGATGTTATGGGTACATGCTATTCTGACTAATGATATTTCAGCCTTATAGGAAGGGGTGGATGTGACCTGGATCATATCACACCGCCTACCATTCCTACCATATAATCTATCATAACATCCCCCAGTCTGTTAAAACAGTATGGTGCCCCCTACTGAAACACTGTCCTGTAAGTGGCGTAGTATTTACACTTATATAGACTTTTTTTTCTTTACTCTGAAATTTGATACAAGGACTGACAGGCTGTTAAAGGTTTGCTTGTATTTACTGACAGGAACATAGTTTGTATTTTAAGTTACAGTGGAGGGGGAAAGCTCTAAAGGTTTATTTTACATACAAGTATGCCCCAAATTTTCGGATTGTATTTCCTAAAATGCATCCGTCTTACCAGATTACTCAACTGGGAGGCAGGGGCAAAGATGGATAGATAGGAGAGGAAGGTAAGAGGGGCGTGAGGAGAAGGACAGGGGCGAGGGAAATCATACAGCAGAGAGAAGAGGGAAGGAAATATTATGAAAGGGTTTTGTAGAAGGAGAAAGAGAGGTGGTTTGTATTTCTGGTTCACCAAACACTAGCAGCTGGAGGTCACATTCTAAAATGGCCTCACCCCCCCGTGTGTGTGTGTGTGTGTCTGTCTGTGTGTGTGTGTGTGTATGTGTCTTTGTGTGTGTCTCTGTCTCTGTATGTGTGTGTGTGTAGGGGCTGATTTACTGAGAGTGCCTAAGTGAGACTTTCTGTATGTCTCTGTGTGTATTTGTGTCCTGGCATATGCATTTTTCCTTTTATCATTTTAATTTCAAAAGAAAAATAAACTTAAGGCTACACATACCAATATAGAGTGCAGAGTACATAGAAGGAACACATGGTATATATGCTCCTCTCCCCCTGTCATGTACCTTCATCTGTTCATCTGTTCATTTCAGTTTTATCTTTCTGTGTCTTCGTACCACTCTGTTTCCACTTAGCACAGAACAGGTTGTGTCACATCATCAGCTGTGCCCCCTCAAAATTTCTGTGTCACTTATGTGGAAACAAGCAAAAGCTCTGAGAACATTTCCCTGTTTCTTTCAGTCAACATTGCACTGTTGCGACTAATGAAATTAGAGTAATTATCCATCTTTGTGCACTCTGCACTGTAATAATTGCTTTGATGTGAATATAGTGACATAAGACATGAAACATGATCACAGTATCTGAAATGTAAAGCAATGACATCCCCTTTGCATATTTTGGAAAATAAAGTGTTGATCTTCTGTTTGTTCTCCCTCCCTGTTTTCCTTCCCTTCCCTCCTTCCCCCACCTCTCCCTCCATGCAGCCTGTGAGCTGATGAACCGCGGTATCCTGGCTCTGGTCAGTTCAATCGGCTGCATGTCGGCAGGCAGTCTTCAAACTCTGGCAGACGCCATGCACATCCCCCATCTCTTTATCCAGCGCTCCCCAGCGGGAACGCCCCGCTCTGCCTGCCCACCCACCAGCCGCAACCCTGGAGCAGACGACTACACCCTAATGGTTCGCCCACCTGTCTATCTCAATGAGGTCATCATGCAGGTGGTGTCTGAGTACAGCTGGCAGAAGTTCATCCTCTTCTACGATTCTGACTTTGGTAAGAGACTACCCTGCAAAGCTGCTAGTAATACCATTGCATTGATAAAGATTTAGAAGTAATTAAACTACTAAGGTTTTTTATGTATGCATGTATATATGTATATTCTGTACATATCTGTCTGTCTGTATCTATCTATCTATCTATCTATCTACCTACCTATCTATCTATCTATCTATCTATCTGTCTGTCTGTCTGTCTGTCCAATCTTCTGTCTGTCTGTCTGTCGATTTTATTTTACCCCTTTGGTAAGGGACTATCCTGCAGAGATTTGAATAAACTGAGCAGTAAAGTACAGTAAATATATTCTAGCTTATCCCCAAAGGGACAAGACTTGAGATATTACAAGATTTGAGATATTAGGCTAATTCCCATTCATTTTTGAGTGATATTAAGATGGCTCTTTGAAATGTGCTTAGTTATTTCCCACCCCTGCTGGAATCATTGACATGAGGGAAATGAGGCACCGCAGTAGGTAAGGCAGAGGATTCACTTCAGCTGACATCCATAGTAGGTTGAATCTATGAAACCAGTGGTGTGTGGATTTTGAATGTATCTGATTTAACAGTACGATTTGCTTCCCAGCATGGTAGAACATTAGAAAGCTAATGGATGTCCGGTTAAGTCTGACATCCTGTGCAGTTTCTCTCACACACGTACACATTCATACACACACATGAATACAAATACGGGCAGACGTGCACATGTATATACATATAGATGCACACGTAGGCACATACTCATGCATCAGATGTTCTGCAGACATCATTTATAAAATGATCGTGTATGTCTGAGAGAGAGTGAAATCAAAAGACTTGAGGAGAAATTGGTGAGCAGATGCAATTCATGCATTGATCTGTTCATCTGCCTGTCTGTATGTATGCTCTCACATTCTACTTCCCTTAACCTCTCTTTCTCCCTCTCTCTTTCTAGCCCATTAACTCTAACGCTAGACTAGTAACATCCGCTGTCCCTTTTATAAAGTGCTATTCTGCCTCTCCACTCTCCCAGCATTCCTCTGCAGCCCTCTTGCTTAGCTGTGTGGAAACCTTCATGTGCACAGGTGTACGTGTACCTGTATAGATGTGTTTCTGTGCATGTGTGTTGTGTATATTACATGCGTTGTGTGTGTGTGTGTATTTATGTGTCCTTCCTATCCCGCCCAGCCACCGATCCCCCTTTGCTACAACAGCTCAGGATCATAGTGTCTGCTTATACATTCATCCCTGCCCTTGGAATTCAGGGGAACAAGGAGGAGGCAACATCTCATCATAGTCAGTCACAGATGAACACATGAACACACATAAAGCACACCCCCAATTTGCTTTCTTACTGTCAAGACTCTTTATAAGTCTGGTTTGCACTACAAAGCCCAACATTGACTGCTTGTAATTAAAATGACCCCTGATTATTTTTCTGCCATGATCCTGCTCCACCATCGTAGTTCTAGCAGATACTGCATTTCACTCATCATAGTCAGTGAGCACCAACTAATGCGTTGTTTACATTGATTGCCCAAGGAACCACTGAACCATTTTGATGCAGATGATCTGTGATGCAGTATCACATGTGGAATTGAAATATTTATCAGTGCATTGAATATGCCATAAAATGGCATGTTCTAACTATGGACAAGCAGCTGTGTTATATACTGCATAGTGGCTAATGTATCTAATGGAATCAATTTTACTACTCTAGTAATTACCCTTGCGAGCTCTTCATGTGGATACTGCTAAATATTGATTTATGTCAAAGAAATTAACAGATGATGACATTAAGCTAATAATCAAATTGATTCATCAATCCTGATTATGACTAAGTCGTTAGTCTTGATGATTTTAATCCTAGTGTGTTTAATCCATTCGATCCTTGAGTTGAAAACATTTTGCAGCAGCACAAAAGCATTATGTTATGTGTAGTTGTAGAATTCCAGACTCTTAACAGAAGAAAGGCCAGTGGATTTTGGGTGTCTTAGAGAAGCTCAACTTCTGGTGAAAGGGATAAATCTAGTTAAAAATCACTGATTTGTACAGAAGGTGGGTCTTGAGTAGCCTTGCACAGCCATATTGTGATTTTGGTTCAGCTGCTCACGTCATGAAACAGTCTGGGCACAGTTGGGTTCAAACCGTTTGGAATATGGGTGGCAGCAACAGACATTTAGAAAAAAAAATACATAACAGGGGATTGCATGAACCATTCATCTATCATTTTCTAACTCATCTAGACAGAGACACAAACCGTGTGACGTAGTATGAGAGCACCAAAGTTAAACAAACAGCAGTGACTGTGATGGTGAAAGCAAGTAGGCATATCGGTTAGCATATTGCTATCTTTTTAGCATGCCGGTACATGGTTCTTTTAGTTTTTGTAAGTTCAATTTGTGTAAAGCAGCATCAGTGCAAATTCCAAGAGTAGCGATTGTTGTTTTTATGTTCAAATTCGGTGCAGTGTCACTTCTCACTGTGCTTATCGCCTTAACCATGCCTGTAGATCTTCAGAAAATGCAGATGGGATCTGCCCGTTTGGTGGCCTCCAGTGATGCTGTTGTTTGAGCTCACCCAGATGTAGGGCATTTTGAAAGTGAGAGAAAATGTTATTCGTAAATTCAAAACAGCTGTCAGTTGACCACAGTTTGGCCATACTATTGTTAACCAGTGTTAGCTACACACACACACACACACACATATACATATACGCACAGGTCTCTCCCCTACTTAAATACATCAGTTCTCTCTGTGCTCTGTGACCATTGATTCAGCACATGGTTCCTCTGTTTTTTTCAGCAGTGCTTTTCTCTCAACCACAGAAGGCCTTTTAAAGATGTCACCATTGGTCCCTAATGGTCTCACCCTGTACAGAGAGAGAGAGAGAGGGAGAGACAGAGACAGAGGGAGAGAGAGGGAGAGGTGTTAGCAGTGTTCCCTAAAGGCCTTGCCTCTGTACAAGGAGAGTTCTTTAGAGAACAGACAATCGAGTGTGTCCTCTCAAATGAAGCCACGTTGCAACTGTCCCGATCCCAATTTTCAGCTCTACTGGTGCGTTCCGGACACCGAGAACTCATGTTTTCTCTCTATTATCTCTCTCTCTCTCTCTTTCTCTCTCCCTCCTCTTGTCTCTCCAGTCTCTTTCTCTCTCACACACACTCTCTCTCTTTATTTTTCTTTCAGCCCTTTTCACTCTCTCCTCATGCATCTCATGCTCATGCTGTATAACATGATATATATATATATTATTTTTTGAAAATGTGGGTGAGAAGCTGGCATTAGCTGCTGATTACCCTTGGCTACAATCCACACTACAACGATAACCCTATAGTGGATGAGAGAATGTGGGAAGCACCACTTAATGCTAATAAGGTCATTGACATTAAAATGATTGTTTCTTTGCTTTTAGCCAATGTCAAGAGGGGACTGAGGTTCAGAAGTAACATGTTATATTAGAACCAAAGAGCAGATGTGAATGTGAGTGATGCTCATTAGGCTGTTCTGTTAGGAGAGAAGAATACATATGAATCTATATTCTGTCTGACGGAGTAGTTATCAATATTTCCATATTGTAGTCAAACAGGGCTTGCAGTAGCAGTGACGCAGCAGAGACGCAGCAGAAACACTGCTGGTGTGGACGCCGACAGGCGCGTGAGCTGCAGCAGCTCAGCAATGCAGCCGCCACGCAGCCGTCACGCATCCTGTGTAGACAAAGCCTAAAGGTTGACTTTAGCTGAAGTGGACTTGAATGAAGGACATGAAAGTAAACTTAAAATATAGTTTGTTTTTTGTTGCTTAAATGGTGTCAGACAGAGAGACCAGGCGAGATGGGAAGAAAAACAAGGGTAGCAGTAGATAAAGAGAAAAACAGAACGGGATTTTGGAGGTTTGAAGAGGGTGGAGCTGGGAGATAAGTTGAAAGGGGGATGTAGGATATAAAAACCGGGTGTGATTTTGGCTTGTCAGTGGAGGTCACATAAAAAAGGTTTTATTCTAGGCGAGGTAAAAGTAATAGGAGTGAGACGCTTGATCAGCAGAGAAATAAGTAATAAATCGAAAAGAAAGAAAAAAGAAAGAAAGAAAAAAAATGAGCTGAGGCAATGGTTTGGAGGACAAATAAGAGGATGTAATCATTACCAGTTCAAGGGTGGTTGTGAGGAGAGGAGAAGGATGTCTCTGAAAATCACTGATTTTTCGTCGTTGATGGACTACACATAGACAACCTTCAAGCAGGGAGAGACAGACTTCTTATTATGACAAGCAGCTGGTGAAGAAAATTCTACTAAAATTTAAAATGTCAAGGCAGTTTGTTAAGACATACTG
Organism: Neoniphon sammara; assembly: GCA_900302535.1. NCBI lineage: Eukaryota > Metazoa > Chordata > Actinopteri > Holocentriformes > Holocentridae > Neoniphon > Neoniphon sammara. The sequence continues at coordinate 16,599 of OMKZ01052454.1, forward strand.
AAAGTAAAACCTCAGTGTGTATTTGATTTCTCTGTGGGCTTCATATAGAAACACATTGAGCAGAAGGAGAGAACAGGAGCTTGGGGGAGGATAATAATGGGTCATTCTTCTTTTTTCAAAGACTTGATATTCATTGAAAGAAGCAATGCCTGATTGTCACAGGCAAGTGTGAGTTTTACATGCCTATACAGTAAAATCTGCCAGTATGTGCACGCATTCATGTGTGTATGTATTCACACACACACACACACACACACACACACATACACACAACCTCACAAACATTTGACCTCCATGGCAAATTTCAGCCTCATAGGTAGAAAATTGCGGTTGCTATAGGATGGCCACCGCTTTGTGGACCAAAGAACTGATGGACCAACAGAACGAGATGGTGGGGCTAACCCACACCACTGAAAAAGGAACCTCTGCTGAGTCTACTGATGCCTCCCACAAGAGTCTACAAGTGCTTCATAAGTTATGAAAGAGGGCATGGCTAAAATATTGGGGGCAGGGCAAACTGTCACCAGTGAAAGTGTCTGTGTATGTATGTGTATGTCTGTGTGTGTGTGTGTGTGTGTGTGTGTGTGTGTGTGTGTGTGTGTGTGTGTGTGTGTGTGTGTGTGTGTGTGTGTGTCTTTCTACAAAGTTTGGCCATGTTACATGAATCTGTTTGGAAGCTATGCGCCTTTTTGTTATAGGCCACTCCCACTGCCACGCCCCCTTTTGCTGATCGACATGAACGCGAACACACACCTTCACACCCACACACTTGACCTCCATGCCTGAATTTCACTCTCTGAGGGCAAAAACCGTGGCCACCACAGTGTGGAGAAATTTTGTCAACCGACCGACTGAGCAACTGAGTCACCAACGGAGTGACCTTTAGATCTGCTGGTTGCAGCTAAAAAAAGTTTTGAAAATCTCATTGTCTTCCCCACTATGTGAGAATTAATGTGAAGATATCATTATCTTATGTGGAAACGTCTCAAAGAAGGGCACATAATATGAATGTTGGCTGGTCACAAAAAAACATGTGATATGTGATTTTTGCAAATCGGATCCAAGCCACATTTGGAGGTGGTTTGAAATGTGATTCAAATTGGATTTCTACAGATGTGTCTCAGTCTGGCCACTCTGGCTGCTAAGCTGTTTATTTGTGTCACTCACAATGCAACACACAATGACAATGTCAAATCCAGAGTGAAGGAAGTGCATCACACATGCTGCGGCCGAGCATTGCAATGTGTACCAACTCCTCTTTTGCACCAGACAACCTCAGCGATGGAGGAATTCTGCACCACAACTTGACAGCACACACAAATCTGATCTGATCACTTACAAATAACAGTGTGGACTGTCTTAAAGGTATGATTTGAGAGACAAATCTGATTTTCCTGCAGTCTCAACAAGGCCAATGAGCCACAGGCTAGTGAGCTTTAGCTTCCAGTACGCATTAGTTTCAGTAAGAAGCTTATAAGACATATTTTTGGGATGTTAATTTAAGTAGTAGATGTTTTTTTTTACTACTGTTATAGTGTGACAGTTGCTTAGTACCTGGCTTTTTTGTTTTATTCATATGTATGTCCTGTGTTTATGTGCGAAGCCTTTTGTGACAAGCCTACTTTGTTAAAAATGTTAATTGATTTCACTTTTTCATGAAAAAATTATTGACTAAAGTTTAAAATATTGGGATCCCTTTATGGCAAAAGGAAAAATGAGAGGAGGAGGCTAGTTTGGGGAAGAAAGACAAGATGTATGAGGAGGGGGAAAAAAGAGTCCTTTTTAATGGGGACATGTTATTGGGGGTGTATTATCACAAGACTGTGTTCCAATCAGCCGTGGCGACCTGTGAAGGGCGCTTCACAGGCAGGATGAGAAATTTTCAACAGAGTTTTAAAATTCTGTTGGTTGAAAACACTCCAGTAGGTGTGGATATTCTGTGAGCAGGTTTTGCATGTTAATGTATCCATGCAGGGTTTAGCGGCGTGATCCATAATGATATAAATTCAATTGGGATTAGGAAGAAGCAAGGATATGAGGGCATAGCAGTGATCCCGTCTGATATATACTCATAAGTGGATATGGTAAAAGGTCAGTTCTCATTGAAGTTTTATCATATACATTAGGCATAGCAGCAATCCCTAGGGATATGCTGTACATATGGGATATAATTCATATCAAATCTTACTCATATCACCTCTGAATTTTTCAAAACAACCTTTCAATTAAGTGATTCCCCTAGAAATACATTTTCCACAGTCATTAGTTCATTCAGTGATTGTTCTAATGATTTCTTTT
>OMKZ01052455.1:0-27466 GCA_900302535.1 Neoniphon sammara
AGAGAGGGGATAACATGCAGCAATGGGCTTGGGCTGGACTCAAACCCAGGCCACCGTGTGAAGACCTTAAGCTTGAAGGAGCAAAAACAAAACATCCATTAAAATGGGCAACTGGACCTTGTATTTGTCTTAGGAAGATGTTTCGCCACTAGTCTGACCAAGTCAGACTAGTGCGGACTAGAAAGACCGATGCGCATGAACTGATGAAGCCCCTTGGATAAGAGGTGAAACGTCTTCCTAAGACAAATACAAGGTCCAGTTGCCTATGACTCAATTTTGCCCAAAGAGAACGATGACCTGGATAAATGAGAATATCCACAGACATCCATTAAAATATATAGAAAAACAGGGTAATTCATTAGACAAAGGTGTCCAATTACCTTTTGTTTATTTGAAATGGTAGCTATGTTAATGATGACAATACTGTTGAGCAACTGTCAAGGTTGATGTACTGTATGTCAAGCTTGAGTTATCCAGCTATTTTCCTCTACCCCCCACTTCCCACCCCAAAATAATTAAAATAAAATATAAAAATGAATAAATAAACAACAACAATAAAATAATAATAACAATAATAATAATAATAATAATAATAATAATAATAATAATAATAATAATAATAATAATAATAATAATAAAATACAATATTATAAAAAATGAACAGGGTGGTCTCACTACAGTTACCTTTGATTGCATGAATGGTATTTTAAATCTTATGAGGTTATGTTAGATGACACAGCAAAACAAATCATATTCTTGGTAGCAATGCGACTATTAACAGTGACTTATGTTGAAAATTCCAGATGCGGTATCCCATTCCTGAGATCTGGGCAAAGAATTTTCACCAAGAAGGGATGATGGGGGAGAAATTACTAAAAGCCAGATTCAATAAGGGCGCTAGCTTTGGCACAACAACCACGTCTGGCTCAGAACCATCCATGAGGGTGTCGCTGGGGACAGCTAAGTACGAGCCAGCCTTTAAAGCTGTGGTTTGGAGGATAAACCGTCTTCCAGACAAAAATTCTGGTAAAGTATTGTTTATCTCTTCCAGTTTTGTACCCGTTGGTTTCGGAGTGTGTGTGTGTGTGTGTGTGTGTGTGTGTGTGTGTGTGTGTCCATTTCACATTCATGTCAGGAATGAGCTTGAGGACTGATAAGAATTGTTTGAGTAAGATTGGTAAGTGTAAGCCATTCATATGACTAAAACATTACTTCCCGAAACTTTGACAACAATTGTTATACTATTTTTTCTTAAAGGAATACTCCAACGTTTTGGGCAAAATACCCTTCTTCCGACATACCCAGACTGAGACAAGATGTTAGATACCATTTTAACCTCCGTACGTCCACTGCTTCGGTTCTGATAGTTAGCATTTCGTGTTAGCTTAGCATAAAGACTTACAGCTACTCTGAAGCTCTTATTTACAAACACAATGTATGTGTATTTGAGATACATGTCTTGGAATTTTTTGCTCAGCAGTTATAGTTGCTACCATCTAACATCTCCTAAAACAACTTAAAAACAGAAAAAAACACAAGACGTGTATTTCATGACCATGTAATACACATGATACATTGTATAAAACAAGACAGCTTCGGAGTTGCTGTAAGGTTTATTTTAAAACAAGAGTCGTTTTAGGAGAAGTTAGATGGTAGGAACTATAACTGCTGAACACAAAGATCCAAGACATGTATTTCAAATACACATACATTGTGTAAATAAGACAGCTACGGAGTTGCTGTAATGTTTATTTTTTCACTTTGACAGAGCTAGGCTAATGACTCCTGTAGATGTCAAGTCTTCATGCTAAGCTAACATGAAATGCCACCCATAGAAATCGAATCAGTGGGCGTACGGAGGTGAAAATGGTATCGAACATCTTGTCTCAGTCTGGGTAAGTTGGAAAAAGGGTATTTTGCCCAAAACGTTGGAGTATTCCTTTAAGATGAAGCAGATAACACTTTCCTGTTGAGTGTGAAAAGTATCATGGTGGGAGTGACACCTTGTGACACTGTAGGTGTCGTAAAGTCACTTACAATGACTTTTACACTCCCTTATAGTTTCTTATGATTGTGTGGAATTTGACCAAAATGGCGCAATGGAATCATTTCAGGTGAAGCACTTCCCACAGACAAGTCATTATTGATAAATTCTATAATGAATAATCAATTGCATCTTATCTATCAACTTAGACTGGAACAGATCTGATAATAATACTTATAGTTATACTTATACTATATTGGTCAAACTCTTACTCTTGTGCCTACGTGGTTTGGTATGTCTCTGTCAGAGTCTATGTAACCTCAGGCCAGTCAGCATGGATGCCTGTCCTGTGCTCCCCCCTGGTCAGACAAAACAATAGCTGTCACTATAAGTTACTTCACAAAATCGGGACTGTTCAGCCTTTTGTGGGCCTCTTCCCCCTTTCCCCCTCTTTCTTTAGTCCCTTTCTCTCCCCCTTTTATTTTCCCTTATGCCACTGCCAGTCCTGCTTTTCATTTTCAGCCCTCTTCTGTTTTTTTTTTTTTTCAGTCTGTTGGCCTTGGCCCTGCTCTCTCTTTTTGCCTGTGAATGTTCAGACAGTTAACCTGATTTCTTTCTCTCTCTGCCTTTTTCTTTTATCTAATGTACTTGTCTTAATTGAAGCTACTTTGTAAGATGATGAACTGATGGAAAGTCTGTTATGTCAAGTCAAGATCAAGATAACCTTTATAATCCCTGGAAGGGATGTGAATACAGACATGAGGTGGGAGAACATTTAAAGCTATGATATCTGACATGTGTCTTCCAGTCTTTGAGGTCAACCTAAAACATCCTTATACTAGACTCAGCCACTTTCAGCTCTGGCTTTAGTCCCCAAGTTGTCAAACTGTCATTGGCACCAATCACCACTACTTCTTATCAGTTCACAGCTTACAGACATGAATCTCAGCAAAGAAAAGTAGCAAAGTATTTTTTGTAACTGGAACAATATACAAGCTTAAAAATTCTTCAATACCTATCCCTAGGTGGCAACAACGCTCTCTGCATAAATAATTAAGGTCTAAGAACTTTGTTTCATGTCTTTCCTTTATTTAGCATTAAGTCATCCACACACCTTCTACTGTCACTTGGAGCTGGGTTCAGACAGGGAGGTACCGGCATCATTACATCGCTACCTAGAGGTGGAGTTTGACATGCCAGCAGCATCAGCCTCAAAGGCCACTGTGCGATCGCTCTCCGTGGGTGACAGAGCAGACATCAAGAAGTGGATCAGCTACAAATCTCACTACTTTTACCAGGTCAGTGGTTGGACAGACTGGTTGTAAGTGTTTGTCATCTGACTATCAGTGAATACAGACACAAATATATTGACACACATACACACAGTAGCCTACATCTTCTTTTTCATCTGTTTAAAGTCAAAAGTCAAAGTCTGTTCTATTTATATAGCACCAAATCATAACAGAAGTTATCTCAAAGACCTTACTCTTTAAAACATTATTTACAGAGACCCAACTTCCGAATTTATAATTTGAATTTATAATTCAGTATTTGTTTTGGCTCTTCCGGTGACCCGGAAGTAAAACGTGATGTCACGATAGAAGTGTGAGCAGACAGCAAACTTTAAGATAATCGTAAACTTGCTCTGGTTTAAGAACGTTATGTGTTTTTGGAGAAGGAAACATTTCAGCAAATATTTATGTGATTTGCACCTTCAGATGAAGATAAAGTTAGCTTTATAGTGTGATCGGTTGTAGTATTATATTTTAGTTGTGTGGAAGCCGACACTCAAGACAGATGTTCACACAAGGTCTCTGAAATTCACCCCTGGCCACATACACAGTGAATGTATTTGGGTGGGGCTAAAAGTCTTTTTGCAACCAGCCATAGCGGGCAGTTGTGGAACTGCAGCAGAAGTTACTTCCTGCTCAGCTTCAAAATGGCGGCCGGTTTCTGCCCACTTGGACAGCAGTCAACTCTGCTGCTCGTCCAAAACCCAAAAAAATAGCAGACAATAACTGAAAAGATGCTTCCACACGCTGCACTATTTCCAGAGTGAGATGCTCTACTCGTACACAGCAAGCTAGCCAACATTATGGTCAATAGGCACAGGCACTAACTTTTCAAACCCACACCAAAGTGTAAATCAACATCTTCAGTAACGCATTAGTTAAACAGATTAACTGACTGAGTATTCTTAGTTTGGATATTTTACGAAGTAGGACACCATGCTCACCTTACGAAGCAGGGAAAGCAAAGTACCGTATTTTATGCACTATAGGGCGCACTGGATTATAAGGCGCACTGTCAATGAATGGTCTATTTTTGGACTTTTTTCATATAGGCTATAAAGCACACCGGACTATAAGGCGCATTAAGCGAAACAAAACAGTCAGATAAGTCAGTCAGTCAAACTTTATTAAACGCGTTCACATTAACTCTCAGCATTGTTCAAACATTAATGAGCGTATTCACAATAACTCCCAACCTTGTTCAGTTGTAAGACGTAAAAAAACACAGTCTGATACCGCTAAATCAAACGTTAGCGTATTCACAATAACTCTCAAAATTGTTCAGTTATAACACGTACAATTCAACATAATCTAATACCGCTATATAATGATACCTGATCTGATACCGATATATAATCCATATATAAGGCGCTCCAGATTATAAGGCGCACTGTCGTTTTTTGAGAAAATTAAAGGCTTTTAAGTGCGCCTTATAGTGCGGAAAATACGGTAAGGAAAAGATGTCATCCCACATGTAACATAATTCAGAACTACGGTGTCCTGTAAGGGACAAACTTCAATAATTGCTAAATTCTCAGGGGGATAGACAACACAACAGCGACACCTACTGGTCTATTTAGGCTATTGCCTTACATAAGCATTAGCCTTTTTCATACCAACATACTATTTCCCTTTATAACATCACAAAATTAGAAGAGTGCACTTAGTCGAGTGCAGATCTCCACTAGGCGTGTGTGGGGACACAATGCCTATATAAAGTAGATAGTTGTTATTGCTTTGAGCCACAAGTTGTAGAGAGGGTGAGAGGGGTTTTCCATGATGGCCCTGATCTTGTCCCTCGTCCAAAGACCCGAGAAGATTTGGTAAATTAGTCTAGTGATGTATGAAACAGTGACGGCTGTTTTACACTTCATTTTTAACAGTGGTGAAGCATCAGGCTATTGAACCTATTTTAACCCCACTTGTTGACAGATTCCATCTGCCTCTGACACTTTCTACAGTGTTGTTCTCCCATGCGTCTGCTCTATGTTCTGTTGACTTTCTTCGTCAGTATTGTGTTTTATAAACTTAGCTAGAAAACGCAGCACACCTCCTGGATTTTTTCACCCACGATCAGAGTAAACACGGCCACAACAGAATATAAAATAAATAATAAAATCCTATAGGCTGATAGGCCCAGTAGTATGCAAAGAGAGAGCAATGGTCGAGCCAATGAATGGAGTGAGGGAGTGAAAGTAGCAAGAACAAACGTTTTTGAATCACTGCAATCACAAGAGGTTTTTCATCACGCAGTCATAACTGTGTATAAAAAGGCTGATAGGCCCAGTAGTTTGCGAGATTGACTGCAGACAGATACACACACACAGACACACCCGACCAAATGCATGATCTCCTGGTGGAGATAAAAATGGAAGTAGCCAAATCTTGGGTACACCAATACAGGGGAGCCATTTGTTGCTGTCGTCAGTGTCTTCTGATGTTGCCAGCTGCCACTGGAAATTGCCAGTGGCAGTGATGTATGCTGTCATGCTGTGGCATGACAACTTTTTTTAATCAAAACATTAACATTGTATATTAAAAGGCTGCGCTGATTGTTTGAAATGAAAACCTGCACACTCTTGGCCTTGATGCCACATGGTTGACAGCCACTGGTTTAAATAACTCCCCCTCAATCTCAGTCCCTTCTTTTTAACTTTCAGGTACCCATAGAGCGAAAGAGAGATGGCGCAGGAGAGGGCACTGCGAGTGCTGACCAACCTGGAGGATGTGCAATGCAGTGACTACCAGTGGACTGATGGACTGTGTGCATTGACCATTACTGTAGATGACGTCTTCTTATTTCAAACAGGGAATATCACTTTTTGCACTTGGACACAAAATATGACCATGGGATTATATATCTAGAGACAGCATGGGGAAAGTTTTTGTATGACTGGAGTTTATTCATGAGTTTCCTGCTTTGATCATTAGTTTGCCTATCAATGAACTGACTTATCTTCTGAATGGAAAGCTGCTTTTTTGATTAATGTGCTGGATTAAAATCAACATGTCATGACCAAAAATGAACTGTACGTCTGGTCTGGTGGTGAGACAGCAAACTGAAACAAGCCCACCCAGGAGATGTACACGTTTGACTGTGCACCATATTTGGTGTAGTTATGTGAACTACATCTTTTTATTAGTTTCTCAAGCCAGAGGTGTTGACTCCTGCAATTTTCAAATGCTTACAGTCTATATTTCAGAAGCTCTGAAAATGAGTAGCAAAATAAGGCGGATATCCTTACTTCCATATCCCCTGTGCAGACGCGTAAATAACTGATACTGGAAATCAAATTAGTCAAAGCCTAGCTAGCTAGAAAAGCTATAAAACTCTTTCGGAACTTTGCAAAATTCATTCTATGACAAGTGAGGTTCCTACATGCCGCAAAGACATCTTGTACTTCTTTTGGTGTTTTCTTTCACTGGTTTTCCAGTGGAAGACAACAGCTTCCTCTCCTCAGATTTTATTGTGCTGAATTACAGACTTATCTATGGAGCATTCGAAGATTATTGAATGGCTTGAGAGATGTTTTTATAGTCGTATTCCAGTATTACTATTCATTGAAAGACAATTTTTAAAAAGAAATAAATCAAATAGAGGTGAAATCAAGGGGCCTTTAATCTTGTTATTGTCATTGTTGGAATGAGATACCGAGTCATTATGTGTTTATATTTTTGTATTCATGAAATTTGTCAAAGTTTTGTATCTTTGTTTTGTGCATTTCACTGTACAGTGGTAATCAACATACCTACAAACTTGAAAGGTCTTAAATGATATGAAATGCAAGAATGTGTCACATGTTATATAAACATGAGTTTCTCAAACTTTTTCATACTTAGAACCTAAATATAGTCTTTTGACCAGGGACCGTTACCAAATAGCTGCATGTAAGATGCATGTGTAGCCTATGCATGCAGGCACACCACTAAGAGAGACAAAGCCAAGTACAATGCCTATCATAGTGGGGTTGTTTTGGCTTTCATTATTTACTGCATATTTGCAGCATATTAACATCAAATTGAGGAAAAATCTTGGAAATATAGAGCTGATAACCATGTCCAAACTACAGTAGCTTGCACAATGTAATACATGCAATTTCTGGATATATTTTTTTTCTAGTTACTATACAGTATCTGTTTTTTTACTATCAATTTGCAATCTTTGTATTGTTTGTCATCAGACTACACTCCACTGATAGGACAGGCATTCTCTTCGTGGGGCATTTACGGCACTATGAGTAACACTGGATCAAATATACATATCTAATCATGAGACATAAGAGCTTCTCAATTAATGTGTCCTAAACTGCAAACTGCTATGTAATATGTGCAGTGTGATACCGTCTTTTGGAATCATGCTTTTATATGTAACTTGTAAATGTGATTTACATGTACAGTGCAATGGACATTTGTACATGAAGTTCAAATTTAATGTAAATGAGGTACTGTATGAACAAAGATGTATGCTGCTCTGGATGTAAACATTGACAAACATAGTAAAATACTCTTCTGATGTATTATCCAGTGCAGATGGACTAAGAGCCAAAAATCTTAAAATAAAATGCCATTAAAAAGTATGCATCCCCTTTATTTTTCATATTGATTGTGTTTGTGTAAACTTTTTCCAAGTTATAGCAGTTGATAGTGGAAAAAATATACAAAACAAAAATTACATCTTAATAATTTGGTTATGAATGAGGCCTGATTTAGACCATCCATCATCAATAATGATACTAACAGCCTGAAAACTAAAAGGGGCTAAAAACTGAGAGTTCAGTGGTGCAAAAACCATAGGCACTGGTTTACAGAGATGTAGACCAGTGCCTATATTGAACCAAAATCAAGTATGGATTGGCTTTATATTAATTACTTAATTAATTACTTTATTACTATTGGCTCTATATTAATTTTACATGATATTTTTTAAAGAGCTTTGATTTTGTGAGTCCACATCAAAATGGCCTGTTACTTTCAAATTTTAAATCAGAGAGGTTCTAGCATCTGCCTGAAGTGAAGTTTTAAAGTGGAAACATAAGTTTTCCTTACTTATGTAGTCTGAATTTTACTGTAATGTTTATTATTCCTTCCTAAAAATATAACCCAACTAAAACCAGCCTCCAACACAGTAATGCCCAGCATGAAACAGTTATATCTCATGTATAACAACAGTTAACTATAGCTAGACGTTATACAGGCTATGAGAGCACATTATACAGGTGCCCTCAGAATACCTCATTTTAAAATTGCAACATTAATATATGAATAACAGGCTTACCCAGCTTGTTAGAATTGCAATAGCTAACATTTCTCTATTATACAAAGTGTTACCTGATATAAAAGAAAAGCCAAAATGCATGAGTATTTTGAAGAAAGAGCCATTTTAACTCTCCGCTGGTAGAGGCTGGCTGGCTGACAGCAGACTGCATACAGCCCTGGGGCATTCCTGGAGGCGTGAGTGATGGAATCATCTCATCTCATATATTTTGTAGCCTTGACCTTGGGTGCTTAAATCATCAATTTAAGCACCCAATTCTTCAATCTTCAATTTGGCCCAATTTTGTGGCAACAAGGACTCTCTGAAACAATACCAGGGCAAAGGTGTGACCATGAAATGTGAAAAACTTTGTTGGACTAAATCAAATACATTGTTGGGAAGTTCTTGAAGACTAACATCATATCGGTCGGAGGATTCTAAATGACTCCTACTTTGAAGTATTGACCTCTGAACCATGGTGCATGTTTGAAGGCTTGTCATTCTGCAACAGAAGGGGCTACAGACATGGACCCACTGTTATAGAAAGCTCATGACCTCAACTATCATGTCAGTGTGATCACCATTTGGGGGCGCCATTGATTAACAGTAACAAACACTCACAAATCAGATGTTTCCCATCCCCTCAAACTCCCCAGTGAACTCTCTGAGTTTAATATCCCAACTTCCAATTATAGGGAATAATATATTGAAAAAAACTACTATTCCCTGTAGATGCATCTTACAACTTCATACAAATTAGCACAAAAATTGTAGTTCTTCCACAAAGTAGAGTTGTAATTAGGGTTGTAAAAAGAATATATCAAATATCTACTACATCTGAAACAGAAATTATATTGCATCTAAATGATCTATGTGCAAAAAAATTATAAAGATGTTGATTTTTTATATGAACATGTTGATTTTCCAATGTAATTGTGTGACTAAAAAAATCTTTCAAGTTACTGTGTATGGATAATACTGTTACTTTGCCTCAATATAGAACTACTTATTGGCTCATCAAAAAAAAAAAAACTTTAAAAGTACAAATCGTCCTTGAGATCCAACTTCCATAATGCATTATGACTTTTGTCCCCCGACCCGGTTCAGACGGTTCAGAATCCAGGGGACCCAGTATTAGCCAAGAGGTTTAAACTGAGAGTATATTGAAGACCCAGAGCATCACAATCCAGATGTGGAAGTGTACCTTCTGTGTCTTAGGCGATGCAGTTGGATTTGGCCAAACATCAACATATGATGCCCTGGGAATCAGAATGGATTGTCTATATTCAGAGGTAATGTTAGTGTAGTGGGACCATTTTCCAAAATAAAATTGACTGTATTTTTTGACATTTATTATAGTAAGTTGAGCTCCTTTGTAGCAGAAACAAGCTCTTGTAGTCGAAGTTCTTTTGAGGCCATAACTTCTCCAAAAGATTACATTGCAGTTGTTTGCACGATGGTCAACTGAAGCCAGCTTTCTCAATACTGTACCAATTCAAAGGATTTTGGCACAAAAATATGGCAGTGTTCTTTCCCTTTAATAGCTGGTTTAAATAGACTGTGGATGGTGAATTACAAGCACATTTATAAATCAATAGAGACAATTATGCCCAAATACAAGACAGAAATTATAAATCAAATTTCAGAGCATTTCAAGCCTGCTTGTTGATTTGTTTTCCCATACTGACAGGTTCTAGGGTTTGGGTTTTAGATTGCGAGGAAGGCATCTTCTTCCTGCAAATGTGGGGAGAAAGACAGAGATGTTGGCTTCTGTAGAGCTGTGCCTGGCGTTGGCACAGTCCCATCCGGCTCAGCAACATCAGGATGTCCCAGTGAAACGCCCTTGTGAGGATAGCATAGAGAAACGGCTGTGTACAAGAGTTGAGAGGATAGAAGAGCACCAGCAGCACCTGTGTGGACAAACAGACCAGTCTGTTAGAAGAATACATGATAAAAAATATGAATTCAAACTGAAAAGTGAGTCAAACCTTGGAATCCGTGATACTGATAAGTGGTCGGTGGAGAGTTGCAGACAAGCCAAAGAAGGAGATGGGTGCCATGCATAGGAAATTGGTGAAAATGAGAACAGCCATGCGCTTGGCCATGCTCGCATCACGTCTGCTGGACTGGTACTGGGGATTGTGCACCATGCAGTAGATGTGGAGGTAGCACAAGCACACCACAATAAAAGCCAAGATGTTGAGCATCAGGATAGACACCACGTAGATCTGAGCTGCAGTTGTCTCAGTGTCCATCGGTAGGCAGATGCTGACCTTCTGGTAGCTGCTCACACCGACCACTGGCAGCAGCGCCAGGATCAAACAAAGCAGCCAGCCGACGAGCATCAACATGGCTGCATGGCGTAGTTGTAGTTTTCTCTCCGGCTTCATTGCAAAGAAGATGGCATGCCAGCGTTGAAGGGTAATAGCAGTTAATGTGTAAACAGACAGCTCACTGGCAAAAATGGACAACACCCCTGCTAGATTGCAGCCGGCTCCTGTCTGCCAGGCGATGGCGTGGTTGTAATACTGGGAGCGTGTGTAGAGGTCAACAGATGCAATGAGCAGCAAGTACATCCCCATGCATAAGTCCGCGAACGCCAAGTGACATATGAGGAAACGGGTGACGGACAACTTGTAGTGGCTGGTCAGCAAGATGAACATCACCAGGAGGTTGGCCAGAATGGCTAACAGACTAACCACCCAGACAGACACCCTCAGGAACCCTTGGCTCATCACATCCTCACATGGATTGAAGGCATCGGTCACAGGGCTGCAGAGAAGCCCGCGACTGTCCAAATGAAGTTCACTGCACAGCCTATGGTCGAAACCTTCATCGGGATGCTCCGTAGATAACTCTGTGTAAAACAAGTCCTCATTTTGCCACTCTTCCAGAGAATAAATGTAGTTGTTGTTGTAATAATGATAGTGATATGAGTTGTCAGTGGTTTGGTGAGCATGGCTGTCTTTCAAATACTGGTGGTAGATTTTGTGTCTTCCATATCTCTGAGAGACTGTTCTGAAAGATTCCTGCGATTGTTGTCCCATACTAGTCCTGGTCAGGTTGCAAATAATTGCCTCAGTGTGCCTTGATGGAAAGAAAGGATTATTCATCAGAGATTAACTAAAAGTTAACTTTAGACATGAATCTGGACCTGGACTAAAAAAAACAAAAAAACAAAACACCCCTCACCCCAAACTGTCTTACCTTCCCTGAGACAGAATACATTATTTTGGGGAATTTCGTACATAAAGACCAAATACCAGAAAGAAACGAGTACAGCGTGGGAAAAATACTTTAGAGGACTTTCTATTCTCTCACTCACCCTCTCCATCTTTTCAACTTTTTAAGGCCACAGCAATGGCTTGGGAAGGTCAATTCAGCACTCTGCAAGTGGAAAAAGGTTCTGAGGGGGGGCAGTTTCTTAAGGGTCCAAGTGTTTTCAACTCGGAGTTTCTCAATAGTCTCCAGTCCAATTGACGGCAAGGAGCTCACTCTGGTCTCTGAGAGGTCTCTGGAAAGACAGAGAGAGGGAAGCTGAATTCATAGGGGTACAAGGCTGGCTCCTGTTTTGGTTTACAATCTGAGCTCAGTGTGTTTTGTAGTGGCTGAAGTAGGATATTGTTTGACTCAGTAAGACAAAATAAAATATGTCAAGCTGATTTGGGGTTTCTTTTAAGTTATTTTCTCTTTAACAAATACCAGTAGAATGAACACCAATTCTTGGTAACGAACATTGTACTTTTGAGTCACTTACAAGAACGTTGGGCCACAAATGGCACCAGAAAAAGCGAATTCATCGACTCTTTCCAAATCCACATTCCTGTGAAGATACCTGAGAAAATGGAAATAGATGAAGCGCAGAGGAAGGTGGCAATGTTTTGTAATAGTTATTGCTTGTTAAATAATTGGCAACATTTCCATAAATAACTGCAGTCTGCTTTGCTACTCTATCACTAACTGATATAAAACAATAGTGATCAAACCGATAGTTCACGAAAGCTTTTGCTGTTCTAAACATCTGGTGTTGGGTAGTCTCTCAAGCCAGACTATCTCTTCCACAATCTTCGAATGCTCGATAGATAAGTCTGTTATTCAGCCAGATAAAATTTGAGGAAAGGAAGCTGTCATCTTCCATCGGAAGAACTCTTCGTACGGGAAGAGCATTCAACCAATCATGACATAGTGTTAACGAAAATGTATTCCCCTCGGAAACAGACAAGACAGCTAGCTAGCATGGATGAAACACCGATGAAACTAATGAAAGAAGACACTGAAAGATGTAAAAGATGTCTCTGCTGTGAGGAGGAACCTTGCGTAAGACGTGGACTTCTTCCACAGTTCAGCGAAAGAGGTGCAACAATTTTGGATATCAGCTGCTAACGTTATTGAGCTTGTTGCTCAGCAACTAGCTAGCTAGGCTTCAACTAATTTGGTTTCCAGTTGGAGTCATTTATGCGCCTGCACAAGGGATACAGAATTGAGGAAATGAGCCGATATCTGCCTTATTTTTCTAATCATTTTCATCGCTTCCAAAGGGCAGGCTGTTTGGCATTTGGAACATTGCTGGACCCATGTCTGGCTTGAGAGACTAGGTGTTGGGTAGGTTTTTCCCCTGGGAAAAATCCTCTGATGCACTGGAAGTGACACATTTTTGGCTTGTTTTGAGTACCTGCAGAAGGATTACCTACTCCAGGAACTCAAACATCATCAGCAGAAAATCTAAGGAAAAGGACATATGACAGTACTGGACACACAGTTTGCTTGGCATGTGATCAATAGAAGGTGCAGTGTGAAGATACCAAAGCAGTGAGGGCTTAGCACCAAAGATGGAAACTTAAAAACATCTGTGCAATGACTGCTTAGAGACAAAGATAGAGCAAAAAACAAACAAAACAACAACAACAAAAAAAAAAAAACACGCTGCTTGGCACCAAAGATGGAGACAACATTAATAAAATGACAATCTTGCAGATTATCAACAAAACTGTACTTAAGGTGTGCGTACACTTCTTCCATTCTGCTCCCATTGAAGGCGTAGTGCTGAATCTCTGTCAGGCCATTGCTATTCAACATACTACAAAAATACAGTGTTATTCAGTTAAAAATCTGAAATACCTCAATTTCCATACAATACCTATATCTACATTATGCCCATGTTTGACAATGAGAGCAGGTTGTACTTTCCTTTGGCTGTCCCATGTGAAGAAACATATCTAAAGACCTAATCTGCAATTTGTATGATGTCCTAACTTTCAAAAAATGCCCACATTGGCACATACAGACTATGTGGACTCAACTACACTGAGCCTAGAGGGAATATAGACCATGTTGGTTAAGACATTTTGTGTTAAAAGAATACGCCAACGTTTTGGGCAAAATACCTTTTTTCCACCTCTGTACATCCACTGGTTTGGTTTCTATGGGTAGCATTTTGTGTTAGCTTAGGATAAAGACTTAAAGTCTACAGGAGTCATTAGCTCCACCAAAGTGAAAAAATAAACCTTACAGCAACTCTGAAGCTGTCTTATAACACAATGTATCATGTGTATTTGAAATACTCGTCTTGGAATAAAAATAAAAAAAAAACGAGTCTAGGAGAGGTTTCAGGAGAAGTTAGAAGTTAAGAACGATAACTGCTTCAGAGTTGCTGTAAGGTTTATTTATTCACTTAAAAATAGAAGCTATCAAATTTATGTCAGAGGAAGACAGTTCTACTTTTTGTGGATAATTATAGATTTTTAGCCTTTTTACTTCTTTTGTTTACTTTGGAATACATTTGTGTTCTTTGGCGTAAAGTTCTGCAGATTTCTGTACACAACATTCACATATCTGTAAAGAACTTAACCTATCAGGCTAATACAAAAAGTCAAATTACTTATTTCCAAGGCAGTCCAGTAATATCAATTGAAAATCAACATTTGAGATACAGAGGAAGCCAAAGTACAAATCCTACTTACAGGGTCAGCTCATTCTCAGATATTCCACTGAAAGAATTAGCAGGTATTACTTCTATGAAGACATTATCGACTATCTCCCTGTTGAGATGATACGGACATTAAATACCTCCCACAAGACGAAAGTTCAAATACTTTTGGCTAACAAATGAGATGTGCTAATAGTTTACAGTACATATGTAAATACTACATACAAAATAAACTCTTGGCTGGACTGAACAAACTGCAGGGCTGGAAAGGAGGTGAGACCTGTGTTGAAAATACCACTGTATCCAAACAAAGTTGAGTTAGAAATAATGTTACTCTTTATTGGAACTAATGCACAAATAGCATGCAAACATAACAACTACTTCAATTCTACTTATTAAACTGTATTAAGCACTACTTATGCAGTGTCACATGATATCCTTACACAAATGACAAAAAAGCAAATTAGATTTCACTTACAGATACTTCAAATTAGGCAGATTCTTAAAAGCCTCTGGGTCAATGTGTGATAGTGTTTTGATGCTTCTTATTTCTCTGTTGGGCACACACACACACACACACACACACACACACCCACACACAAACAAAGCTGTTTCACTTGTCAAGTTTCAAGGCATTAGTTTCCTCTCGCAGAGTAACTTAAGTGCTGATTTTCCTTAGTTTCTGCAGCTACAAACACAAGCCCACCCTAGTGCCATCCTCATTTTCTCTCAGATTTCAGTGCAATACCTTACAAGACTTAATATTTTGTAGTTCTTATTCAATCAACTGTAATAAAATCCATCTTGGATCTAAAGTCTGTAAAGAGTCTGAGGGATGTTTAGAGCATACTAACATGTGGGTCATCCAGGGCAGGCTGTGGAAAGAATGCCTCTCAAGACGTCTTATGGTCTCATCATCAGAGATGTAGCTGAGGGTGAAAAAGGCTTCACTTCAGATTTACATTCATACATACATTCAGATTCACAGTGGTGGCTTGTATTTAGGTTTTGACTTTTCAGTAAGTATTGATTAAAGATAATGCTCATGTACTTCGTTAACATGCATTAATTTTTAGTGGTTGGAGTACAAGTCGTTTTTGAGCAATTACATACTGTATATAAGCATATATTTATGTACAGATATAAGGTTTTGTTATCAATTTGCCTGGGAACCAATGAATAAATGGACGATTGACATGACAGCTAGCCTATCTACAAAATTGTACATATATAACACAAAGAATGTTTTTTTTTGTGCACAGTAATAACTTTAGGATTTTTTTTCTTGGAAATGCCAGGCATAAGTGAAAGAAAAATTAAAGAAAAAAAAGAAAGTTTTACATGTGGGAAATGTTGACTAAGTTGGCAAAGGCATCCTGAGGAATGGACCAAAGTCTGGTCTCCACAAGCCGCCTGAAATAGGAAAAAGCATTCTAGTGCAACTGAATGTTTAGCTATGATAAAATAATGAAATAATAGAAATGAAGTAATTATTTACACATTTTTAGCAACTTACACCTCCTCCGTGCTGGCATGGAAAATGGGCATGACTTCAATTCCAAAGCATGACACACTGCGAGTGTCCCATTCACAGTGGCAATGACCTGGACAAAATTCTGCATGAGCCGTCTCAACACTTGTGATGAAGATGAAAATCAGGTAGTAAAAATCAGAACCCATTGTGAAACGCAGTGGACTCCCAGTTTATACAGCACACCGAGAGAGTTTTTGGAGGGGATGGAATGCACTGAGAGGCTGTCCTAGAGTTTCCCATTAGTGTCAAGCTACTCAGAAAAAAATGAGGAACTTTCAAAATAAAACTCCTCTTGCTTAACTTGTTTCAGGGGTTTTTGAGTAATACAAGAATAGGTAAGCCTTTGTCATGTGGATATTTAGCTGAAAATGGTATCCCTCAAGGACGTGTCATTGGTCCATTATTGTTTACAATTATGATGAATCATGTATATGTTCAAGTAGGACCAGATATAGGTCATTGTTCACAGATGATGGGGCCCTCTGGAAAAGAGGAAAGTCAAGTATAAAGACTATTTTACTGGTTGGAGATTTGTCTTTTAGATTGGATTTTAAAGTTTTTGTGGGTAAGACAGAGTATTTTTCACTAGGCAAACTAAATGAGGATAAATGAGGAAGTCTATTTGAAACTGTATGGAAAGACATTGGAATGAGTGGGACAGATGGAATAAACATCAAATGGATGTATTTAAATTTAAACAACGGAAAGAACATAAACAGAAAGAACATAAACTAAATGTAAGATAATATTGATCCATATGTTACCATATTTCCAGATGGATCCAAAGACCCTATTACAGACTGTGAATTCTGGATATCTGAACATTATTGTGAGTAAAAATTTCTGATCATGTATAGTGCAGTGCTGATGATCATTCTCCTTGCTTTGCAATGGATAGAGGAAGTACGACTACTGAGGCAGGTGATTTGTTCAGATTCTATTGCAGCATGAATGAGTTTAAAGTTCTCTTTCTCAAGGTAAAGAGAAGATATTTAATATAAAACGTCACAAACATTGTGTAGATGTTACAGGTAGTGCAGACAGGTGGACCAAATGCAGAGTTGGGGGCAGGTTCATGTTAAATTCTAGACAGGAAACCAATTAGATTTCACCAATGTCACATACTAAAGAAAGTAAATATGCGTGAGTTTTGACAACTACATTACATTTGCTAATGCCAAGTTAATTCAAAAATGCTTACATGATCAGGCTCCTCAAGTCTTGTGTGACATGGTGCAACTTCTTTCGAATTGTGGTCCAGACACTAGATAAAACAATACAGTACAATACACCTACAGTACATCTTTTGGTCAGACAGGTTTTTTGGTGCAGGGGGTGAGGAAATGGAATTCTTTGCCAGCGCAGCTTAAAGATGAGCACAACATGGACCATTTTAAAAGCCAAATGAAACAGTTCCTTAAGACTAATCAGTCATGCAGCCATGAATGACACTGTATTCCTCTGTTATTTGAACTCCCCTTCTTAAGATTTTCTCTCTCCTCTTGTTGTTTATACATATCTTTTTTTACTTTCTCACATTTGTGTGCGTGTGTGTGTGTGTGTGTGTGTGTGTGTGTGTGTGTGTGTGTGCGTGTGTGTGTGTGTGTGTGTCTTAGATATAGTGTTGACTGTAACTGTGTATCCATATTTGTGTATCATATTTACTTACTTACTTATACTTACTATGAAAGTGTTTTTAGCCACTCAGGGACAGTCATTGCAAAATAGCTTCGGCTATAAATGTTATATGTATGTATGCCCCTGTATGTATTCCATACATACAGGGGCATTCCTCAAATTTCTGGGCCCCATGCAAAAGCCAATTGCCCCATGCCGTCAGCGCACTTTTTTCTTGTTTATCTTCAGAAAGTCAAGTGGCCATATTAGTTGAAGCTGGAAAGTTTCACAAAATTATGTAGCTAATGTGTACAACAGCTTCGTTTCTGTCAGACATGAACACTGACTTCACTCTCATCCCTGACAAACAGCAGGACTTCTACCAGGCAGAGGTAATATACTCACATTATAAATGAAATGATACACTGATCACACTGAAGTGACACATGAGCACTTTAGGACAAAAGGAAGCAACAAAAGGGATGAAGTCTGGTCTGTTCTTTTCCTTGTCTATTTTATAAGCTAACACTGGAGGGCGCCATAGTGACAGATTCATTGTAGCCTGCCCACTCTGAGGAAAGTGGATCTGTGAAGTAAAACCACACTGTGGTGAAAGGAGAGAGACAGACACTTAACATCCAGAAGATCAAAACTGTACATTTGGAAGTGTAAGAAACAGACAAAATAATTGTAAATATTAAGTTTCTCTCTCTATCTCTTTTTTTTTCTTGAAAGAATGAATGAAACACTTTGTGACAACAGAAGACGTGCAGTTTGCATAAGTCACCAGCAGCTCCATTTGAGTTGGAGCTCCAGCACTGGATAAATTAACTTCATGTGTCACTGAGCTCCTGAACTAAGTTTCTCCTCTTGACTCTTTTAGTCCATCTTGGTCCAAAGTTGCCCATCATTGCTTGGGCATCCTGTAGTATCATGATTCCTCACCAGGAAAAGCAGTCACCACAGGAGAGATCCATCTCGACCCCAGCTCCCACATGACATGACACACACTTTAGCTACATAACACCACAGTGGCTGAACTACTTCCCAATGGATTTACAGTTTCAAAAATACAAGCCAACCACCTGCTTGATTCAAGTTGCCTTAAAGATGAGGGTGTCATTGCTGGCTCTGGGCTGTTCTAAACACCTTAAGTCAAGTGCACTACAAGTGTTCTCTCCTTTTAAAGGCATATACTTTGAAATATGTTTTGTGATTTTAGTGAACTACTTATGTGTTTATGATGCATGATCTGTGTAAGTCGACAGCCTATATTATGGAAACATCTCAGACAGTAAGAGCACTGATCAACAGCCAGTTTTGCCTTTCATCATCATGTAATTAATGCAGCAGTGGAAGGAACTGGCCAGTGATTCATGGTCAACACTTCTAAACTGAGACCCCCAATACAAACACAGTCAATGAGATGTTAGCTGTCTTAACATGTAGCCACTTAATCATATGTGGGAAAGACGTGAGGGCTTTGATAACATAAGATGTCTCATGTCCTCGTACTGTAATAAGATTCCTCCAGGTGGGCCAACTTTTTCCTTCCAAACACAGGTTTGTTTGAGGACATGACAGTAAGTAGCACTACATGGCTGCATGTCCTACCCACCAGAGAGAGAGTCCTGTGCACTTCCAGACTCTGAGCATGTGTTTGCTTTGTTTAACCAAGAGTGAATCTGACTTGATGTGCATGGACCCTGCAGGTCATAAATGAACATGTTGACGCTTTAGGACTCATGCAGTTCAGCCTCTCATTCTTACTTCAAGACAACTGCAACACTCATGTGGATCATGCTGAGTTTTTTTCTTTTTTATGTGCAGTTATTTAGAAGTAATGCCATTATTTAAAGGAAGTGTGATCAGTGGTATGCAATGTTCAAATCTGACAGACTCCAGCACAAAATGTACCAACATGAGTTTGCTTCATGCAAATCAGAGGGATCATTTAGAGATCCTGTATTTGGACAAAGGTGCACTGAAGCACATTACCAACGCCCTCGGATGGCAAATACACTCACACACCTTGAAGCTGGATGTATGTTGGCCTTCATAGCAAAATTGCACCTGTCATTTTATTTTTATATTCTTTGTTGAATTGACAAACCCTATACCTGAGATGAAGAAAATGTTAAATGATGGATTATTTAAAAAATAATATTGCTGTTTATTTTAGAAGTTATTACACACTGTATGCTGTGATTCTGATCTGGGAAACATTAAAGACATTCAGTCAGTCGGCTGATTTTGTCTCTTTATTTACTGTCTTCTCAATGTAATGATTACTGAACAAATTGACATAACATCATCATCATGCATATATAACCAATAAAGCACATATAGGTGATTAAAATTTTTGGAACTGTATATACTTGGCTCCAAATATTTCACTGAAACAAACATTATTTCTAGTTGCTGAAACTTGCTATTGAATAGAATAAGATCTGAGATTACACTGAATTACATGACAAAAAAGTTAACTTCAGTATTCTGTCACTTTGGAGCAACCACAACATGAATGCAAACTCAAAATGAATGTGGAGGACAGAGAAACTTTGTCCCATCCTGTCATGCACATTGCCTTAAAACACGAAAAGGTATTTAAAGGGCCCTAAGCCAAATTTTGATAGTAAGAACAAAGTATAAGTAAGTATAAGTACAGTAGTATAAGTAGTATAAGTCAAATAAAAGTAAATTCGACCTGACATAAAAAAAAAAAAATCTGAAATAAAAATATCTGAGTCACAAATTGGTCATCAATCAACAAAAGCAATGACAACAAAAAATCCTACTTCAGCAACAGATATTTTACTAAAAAGTAGTAACTTCAACTTCAAATAACTTCTTTTCTCCCCTCAAACTGACTTGGTGCCCTGCGTGTGAATGTGATCACGTAGCACGCATCACGTTTGCATGTATTATGTGGCTCTACCTGCGAAGGTGAGGCTCTTCACACAGCGCATGTTCTGGGTATAGGGAGGGGTGGACTAGAGTCAAGCACAAATTGCAATGAAATTGTAGATAATGTAGTAAGACCAAAATATTTCACTTAAACAAAATACATTTCAAGATTTTCAAACCTGAACAGCAAAAGATCTGCGATTGCAGTTAATTACAGGTCAAAAATTTTCACTTCACTATTCTGTCACTTTGAAGACATGCACAAAAAACACATTTTGTTGTTTTTATTTACTTGTCACAACAATCAACAATATAATTAACCTCCTTCACCAAGGCAACAAAATCATGAATACAAACTCAAAGAAAGAAAATACATTTTGTGCCCTAGTGTCATGCTTTAGGTATGAAAAGAGAGTATAGCACATCAAGATAACTATAGTTAATTCAGATCCATAAAGATTTTTTCAACAGTGGAAGTGACATTCAGGTAACGACAAGAGCCCTCTATAATGTCACTGCTGTATGCCAAAGTGACAAAATATCTCATGTGGCAAAGACTGTCAACCCTGTGATCTCATGTATGTCACCATTTGTGACTATTATTGTCTGCCACAGTATATAGATTTTCAAAGAACAAAAATAAAAATACACAGACCAACCACCTGCTAGGTTCAGGTTGCCTTAAAGGTAAAAGTTTCATTGCTGGCTCTGGACTTAAGTCAAGTATATATCTTAAGTCAAGTGCACTATAACTGTGTTCTCTTAGATTATTATTGGGTGCTATATTATAGAATGTCATAAGATCAAAATATCTTTAAGTAAAGGTTGTGTACCTCAGCACAGTAAAAGCACATAAGGAGGAAATCTCAGATCATACAGGGGTTCTTACTTTATGCCAAATGACTATTTGAGACTTTTTTCCGCTTCCTCCCTTTTAATGTTTTTCCAAGCTTGGAGAATATCAGCAGGCTTTGCATTATATTGTTCGGCAAACTCTTTGTTGAACTTTGCCATCACATATTTCCAGTAGTCTGATGCTTCAATGCTTCGATCTGGAGATATTTTCCAGTCTGGGAAAATATCTGTGTAATTCTTATAAGGGTGCCATTTACCATTTGTAGCATGGCAACGGAAATTTGTGTTACTGATTACAAGAGAAGAACATATGTCAGTGACAAGTTTGCCTGAGTCATTGTCTCTGAATCCACCAAGACCTTGAGGTCGATGTATTGTAGCCCAGTGTTCTTTGTGTGTTCCGCCTCCTGCCTCACAAGGTACTTCGCAGAATGGACACTGTTTACCACATCCAAACAGCTTAGTGAAAAGTTCATTCTGGGGCTTGATGCGAACTTGTTGTAGTTTCATCCAGATGTCTGTTTCTTTTGATTTCTTGCTAAGAGTTTGTCCCATTTCTTCCACACATGTTTTGAGCCAGTGGGCAAACTGGTCCTGCTTTGCATTGTTTAGGATCAGGAAAGCTCCAAGAGCGTCCTGTGAAATGACAAATTCACCACTAAGTTCCTTGAAGATTCCTTCAACAAATTTTGTCAAGTCACTATTCTGCTCCATGTTGGCTTTTGTGATGGCCTTATTTATACTACTGATACTTGCTTTAAGGAGTCGCTCCTCCAAGTCAGACATTGTGGACCCCTCTGAGAAATGCTTCATGATTTGTTCAAAAATCCATTTCTTCACATAATCTTCATATGAGTGAATGTAGTTCAAATAGTTGTCAAAGGTGTCCCCAAAAAGCAAATCCTTCAGAAGTGCGTGCTGGAAAAATGTCCGTGTGCTAAACTGCAGTGACTTTTGGCTTGTCATCATTTCATCAACAATATCTTGGCCCATATAATTGTTGACATAGACTTCCACTGCAGGCCTAAGACAGAGGTTGGTGAATTCTTCTGCTTTCTTCTGGCACTGGTCTCTTGCATGGAACAGATCTTTAAAATCATCATGATACTTCTGCTTGTTATGATTGAGACACATGAAAGGATCATTCACTTGTATGAAATCTTCATGCATTTTCTGAAATGCTCTGGCTGCAGCTCCACAGATGTGCAGTTTTAGAGAAACTTCAAACTCAATATCCGTCTCTTGATTGTTAGTCAGCTTCTCATCAATCAAGCGCAGAATCTCCAGGATGTGATTGTCGTGGTAGTTGGTTTTCCTTTCTACTTTCTCAGTGACAAGCTGTTTACAAGCAGCTATGATGCTGTCAGCCATTCTTTGCATAGCAGCTTCATGATCTTGGATTCTCATAAACTTATAAAATCCATATTTGACTTTCTTACAGAATCCCTCAGCAGAATATTTGAAGGGCTCTCTTCCACAATCATGCAGTTCTTTTTCACTCACTAATACATTGGCATGACTCCCCTTGTGTTTTAAATTTATCCTCAGTTGGCAGTAAACCTTGGCAAAGATGTCAGTGGCCTTTAATTTAGCAAAGGATAATTCACTCACTGTTTTATTCCACATCTTATCAAATTCTCTGTCTAGTTCTTCATCTGTCATCTGTGCTTTTTCCTTGCGGCAATTATCAATCAATCTAAGCACTTCCTGTTCTAACTTGTGCTTATGGCTCTCCTTGATTCTGTCAAGTTTTGTCATTCCCTGTCTGATTTCAGCTGCTGCTTCCAGTTGATTAAGTACAGAGTTCTCCATTTCACGACGAAGGCTTTTTGCACTGTTTGAGAAGTCCTCTCTGTATGCTTCTACTAGATGGACATGACCCTCTGTTTGCTTGAAGTAATCTGTCAGATTGCCAAGGAGAGTTGTCTCCAAGTTAGACAGTTCTGAGCAAGCTTCACTTTTCAAATGACTGAGAAATACCTCCATGTCAGGTGTCTCAGATTTCACAGCAATTGTTCCAAAGTTTGAAATTTTTGTTTCAGCATGTGTAACCCATGTGTACATGTGTTTCTTGAATTCCCATTCCCATTGGTTGAATTCTGTGCACAGCCTCATGTAGGCGTCAGCCACCAAGCTATTTCTGAAGCTGAAGATGAAGTTCTCATATTTCACTGCATTCCACAGGCTTTTTGTCCACTCCATAAACTCCAAGATATCATTAGCAGATGACCCACGATCTCCCAAAATGTGGATTATGTTTTTCTTGAGCTCATAAACAGCCTCACTGTATCCTGCATTAACTGGAGCCATTGGTGGGTTCCCATTCCAAAGTCCAGGGATGTACCAGTTCCCAGTGTCTGGGCTGTACTCCATCACATCAGTGAAGCTCTTGTTCTCCTCTTTCCTTTCCATTTTAGCCGCTGCCTGAGTCATCTCATTCAACTGTTGTAACAGCAGTTTTCTGTCCCTTAAATTTTTCTCATGGGCTGAAACATCTGACACATTCTGGTGAACAAACTGACATTTGGGCTTTTTGCCCACCTCTTTCATCCTGAGAAAAGCATGGACTACAATTTGTAGGATGTCCCTCATTTCTGCTGAATTCTCCATTGCAATATTGATAATTGTGATATCACTCAACCCTACAACAAGTGTTGCAAGCTCATTGTCATGCTCATGACTATCATCCAGTTGTGCAAGCTCTGGTGACTTTAGACCCTCAGTGTCAATGATCACCATAAAGTCACAGTTAAGTACTTTTTTGAAGTCCTCATGGATCCTGATGAGCAACATAAAAGCACCTCTAGTGCATCTACCACTGCTGACTGCAAACTGCACTCCAAACATGGTGTTAAGCAGAGTGGATTTTCCTGTGCTCTGAACTCCAAGAACTGTGACGACCAGTATCTTGCTCTTTGGATACACCAAGGTATTCAGCGCAGAGAGAACGTCACTCACCCATGTCAGAGGTATGTTGGATGCATCTCCATCTACAAGCTCCAGCGGAAATCCATCAAGAAGCAATTCTGCACACAGTTTGGGCAGATGCTGTAGTTGCTGACGTGATATTTCAGCTTCTGGAAGGGAGACGGCAGCCTCATAGAGTTGACCCATTTCACGCAAGAAGTGTTCAATCCCCAGTGAGCTGTTGGAAAGTTGTCTGTCAAGGTCTTTGATTTCCTTTTTGTTTTCAGAATTCTGGCACTTCTTTTTGTACTGCTCCCTGAGATCAGACAGTTTTTCTCTGGACAGGTTATCAAGGTTAATTCGCATCCATTTCAGGAAATAGCACCTCTCTATCCCTGGGCTTGATACTGCCTGTATGAAGCATGTCATTGCATTTGACATGTCATAACGGTTTTGCTGTTCTCGAAGTTGCCTTTTCTGTACAAGGAGATCACTTTTGTACTTTTCAATGTTTTCAGACCCTGCATTTTGAAGCCTACATTCTTCCTTCTCTAAGCGAGTCAACTCTTTCCATATTTGTCCTTGCAAGGGAAGCTGGGCTTCTTTATACTGTAGGGTATCTGTTATTTCTGCAGTGATTGCATCTGCGTTTTGTTTGGCACGCTGACACTCTGGGGAATCCTCATCGACCAAAATTCCCAGTTCATGGGCAATTTCAGCCATGTGCTCCACTCGCATCTTGGTTGTTGATTTGTCAACTACATCCCTGACTGTTTTTCTTAAGTTTTTGACAAAGTCTGCATCATTCATCTGTTTTGTCTTCAAAATTATGTTACTATTAGTCAAGTTTAACTCAGTTGCCACTTTTTTTAAAGCATCAAGACTGAAACTTTTGCTCTGGTGGTTTCCCACCAAGAATATCTGTGCCTTGTTGTGGTGGTTGATCAGTAGCCTGTACTGTGAGTCCAAATTGTCAAAGAACACAAAAACTGCTGCAGATGTCTGACACAAAAAAGAGTATTGTGTTTCAAATGAAGCCACATCTCCCCTGAGGTTAGCCACAGCAACTGGCTCACCAAAAATGTCAATGTTTTTGTTTCCACAGGGAAGATACCAGCTAATTTCAGCCAGTCCATCTGATATTCTCCTTGGACTGTCACCACACTCCATGTTGCGGTGAACAAAGGTGTCATGATATTGTTGGGAGTTGCTCAGAAGCTTATTGAGAATCTCTGACTTGGACAAGGAGCACTCACCCAGTCTCACAAAAGACACCATTGGAAGTTCAGCGAGAACTATTCTCTCTTCAATGAAGCCCTTGGATTCTGAAAGTGACTGAGGTCTGTACTTCTTAACAATGTCTCTCATGGCCCACAGCATGAGTGTGCACTGGTTTTTGTCACAATTAGTTAGCAGTAAAGGTACTGAAAACTGACACATGGACATTTTCAGTGCCATTTCCTGCTGTACAAAACCATTGGAGCATAGAAAAAGAGCCGTGATGATGTCTAAAGGATTTAACATGTCACACGATTTTGGACTATTGACCAGATCATCAAAATCTAGATCCATGTTCCCAGAGAAAGTATCACAGTTTGACTCACATTCAGATGTACATTTCACATTCCTAGCAGTCACATTAACCATCATCAATTTCTTCAGAAAACACCATGGAAGATCTGAAGGACACTTAGCATATTCATCAGTAATGGTCTTCTCATCAATCTGCAGTATTGTGCTGAGTGACAGTTTATCTGTGTAGTGCTGCTCCAAGCCCAGGTCTTCCAATAAGCTCTCCAATTGTGTCTCTGAGGATATGAATACAACATTGATTATTTTAAATCTGGTTTCAGGTGTTTTAAGTTTAACATACAGAATACAGAATATACAGAATACAGACTCATATACAGAATATATCTGTATGTGAAAGAAGAGATATCTTAAAATCTATTTGGTGGATTTCCATGAAATTTTGCATTCAAGTCGCCTAGAACATGAAATTTGTACATTTTGGTGACCCTATGACCTTTCTTCTAACACCACCAGGAGGTGAAATGTTTAATCTTGTATATTAATATCTCAAAATCTATTTTTTGCATTACTATGATATTTTGTGACAACATTCATGTTGGCTACAGGATGAAACCTGACAATTTGGGTGACCCCAAAACCTTCCCTCTAGCGTCACCAGCAGGCCAGCAGGGTAGCTGCATTCGAAATTGCACGCTTGTTAAATAGCATCTTAAATATATTTCTACAGATGGGCACACATTTGTTATCTATTTTATCATTTTATTTGCCTGCATGGTCCCTCTTTAAACCTGTTTTTCTGTGTCTGGCATTCTTTTTTCTTATCTCATTGACTTATTGATTGTTATGATGTATTGTTTTCTTTGTATTTTGTATGTCTTTTAGGTACGTAGGTAGATGGGTAAATAGATAGATAATAAAAGTATTTTGAGTAGTAGTAGTAGTGGTGCTGGTAGTAGTAATAGGTCTATTATTATGCAAATAACTTACTTGCACGGGCAGATGTCACAGCAGGCTTGCTCACTGTTCCATTCTTCAGTTCTGTTGAAACATGGAAGGAGTATTTCTCCCCTGGCTTCAGGCTGCTGAACGTCAGGCTGTTGGTGTCTGTTGTCAGCTCTTGGACAGTTTCTCCTTCACAGTAACAGGCCACAATGTAACCCCCCACTTCACCAGCAGGAGCATCCCAACTCAGAGAAACTGAGTCAGTGCTGACCTGACAGACCATTATCTCTTCAGGAGGGACTGGCTCTGCAAAATATAAAATCAAAAGCATTCACTCCAACCTGAAAATTCAAGTCAATTTATACAGCTGAACTTTTTAGTCCCACATAAATCTTAATGGCATTAATTAATAGTATAGATCAAAGTAAATAATATAATAAAGAAGTTAATGCCTCTCTGAAAATATACCGTATTGACCTGAATATAAGACGACCCTGATTGTAGGACGACCCCTCCTTTCTCAAGACCTATCTTGATCAAGACCAAATCTTGTTTTAATATAGAAAATAATTTTATTTGAAAATAATAAACCTGTGCTCGCCATCTCCATATGTTACACTCCGTGACACCATATTTCTTTGCTGCTTGGCAGTTGTTTGACGACTCTGCAGTGTTTATCACCATCATCTTAAAGTTAGCATCAAAGCTTCTTCTC
>OMKZ01052456.1:0-23596 GCA_900302535.1 Neoniphon sammara
TGCCAGTGTCCACACAATGTTGTGGACGCTGGTATTACTAGCTAGATGCAGATCTTTTATTGCTTATCAGCTGAGGATTAATAAGGGATACATGATGATTTTTTTAATGAAAGATTTGTAGTGGCTGTTTTTGTAGCAGGCTGTAGTTGGCTTAGAGTTTGGAAACTCCAGTGGATTCTGAGTTAAGTGCATTACCTATATTATCAAAGTGTGTGAGTTGTTGAATTCTGAAGTTGGTGTTTTCCTGTCCAGGGTACGAGGAGCTGACAGCGGGACCAGGAGTGGACTACAGTAAAGGCTATAACAACTCCTCGCAGGCACAGGCCAAATCTGCTGCTACTGGGCCTGGGAAAGGTATGAGTGTTAACCGAAATATCACTTTCTAATATTGTAGTTCAGATTTTGAAAGCCACGTGAAATTATGACACATTTCCGTTTTTGCTGTCCTCCTGTCAGGCGTCTCAGTAACGTCCAGCAACTCGGGTGTGCCAGACATTAGTGGAAGTGTTTACAATAAGACCCAGGTGAGTCTACATTTCCCCTAATATTCATGTTTCTGTTTTATGAGTTTGTGTTGTGTACTTAGTGCTGAGATTGATGCTGATGCATAACTCTACTAGATCACACTTTAATCCCTGTTCCTCTCCCTGCAGTCCTTTGATAAGCAGGGTTTCCATGCGGGGACCCCCCCTCCCTTCAGCCTGCCGTCAGCGCTGGGGGGTCCAGGGCCTCTCAACCCTGGAGGAGCGCCTGGGGGTTATGCACCGGCCCCCTTCCTCCACATCCTGCCTCACCAGCAACCACACTCACAGCTGCTGCACCACCATCTAGCTCAGGATGGACAGGTAACACACCTTTTTAATAACAGCCTCAGTGAAACACACACCTACAGATATTCTCCACCAGTCATCAAGGTTTACACTCATGTTTGGCAAGCATGTGTTGTTTGAATCAGTGGTAGACTTCAAAGTCCACTTCACCATAAAACACTTAAACACAGCTACAGCTATTGGGCTTGTTCCTTGCATTTCTGGGCCTGTTTTATGTTTGTGGTAGTATATTTTTCTTATCTTTCTAGACCTGAACCAAACACATTTGTTTGTTTGTTTTGTTTGTTTTTTAACCTCCTCTGACAGTAGCCTCAATAGACTATAATGCGGTGATTGACATTTTGCATTTTGACTAAAATATAGACATGCTCCAGTGTTCTGGAAGTAGCTGGCTACCTAGCTTTATTTATATGTTCATACATATACGCTCATATATAACATGCTCATATAAAACAGTATGGTTTTTGAGGCCAATATTAGTATCTTCTCACCTGTAACAGCCAATACAATACCAATAACTATACATTTTTGAAAGAATTTTAATACAGTTGCGGTTTCAAAACAGGTTAAGCTTTTTAGACACGCTTGCCTTAAGACAAGCAAAAGACCATGATAGCTTTGCTCTGTTGGTTAATTTGACAGTTGCATTAAGTGACACTCCTGGAAAAAAAAAGGTTCACAAATTGCAATTCCACAATCAGTCAAGTATTGTCAATAAAAATAATGCTGAACTGATACAGATATCACTTTATAAAAGCTGATATTGGCCAATATGACAGTCTTCCAATATATTGATGCATCCATGTTACATCCACCTTTGATTCAAAACAGTGAGTTCATGCCTGTTCTCTAGGGATTGTAAATTCTTGGAAATGACGGATAATACTAATTGAAGTTCAAGTAGATGAGGTTGGTTGTGGACAAATAGATTTAAGTAGTAACTGAGGGTGCGTCGAAGAAACTTGCTTGTGGCTCAGGGTTGTTAATTCAAATTCCTCTACCTGATGGGAAACAGGGAACTGCTATTCAAAGATACATGCCCATTTTTTTGCCTCTTTGTTTTCAGGGTGGTCCTAGCCAGCGTGGCCAGTCCAACAGCATGCAGCAGAAGAGCCAGGTCAACAAGTCCAGCTATGGCAGCTCTCCCTACTGGGCCAACTGAGATGGCGAGGTTCAAGTTAATGTGCGTGTGCATGGACAGACCGTCAACACACAGCACCACACCTGCCCATCTGACTGAACAGATCATAGAGGGACAAACCATTTTACAGCACCAAGCTAAAACACACACACTACCACCCCTATCCCTTTGCTCTATATATCCCCTTTTCAAATTTATGGCTGTTGTATGTAAAATATATTTATGTATGTATTTATACAGTATATATGTATTCGTAGGACATGAAATGTGGTTTTCTGCATTTGTTTTTTTATTTTGAAGGACATATAATTTCAAAAAATGTGGAAAGACGAGAATGCTAAAATCATGGAGAATTAATGAAGTTGATGGTGAATATACTTGAACACAAACAAGCATCATGTGACGTGGATTTTTTGTATGCATACATGAACCCTGAGAATGATGTACATAAATACCACACATCATTTTCATGGCAAAGGCCTTTTTTATTTTAGAAGAAAAAAGTTTTTGTAACTTTGGTCTCCCCCATCTGTGAATCCTTATATTGAGGGCGACTTGAGTTGATAGCTTGACTTTCTTTTTGCCCCGTTTCCCTCTATCTGTGTCTCCCACTTTACTAGTTGGTTGGTACCACCAGCCAGGCCTTGGATTTGATGTCATTTTAACATTGGTTTAATCCTTGTTGTCCAACAAATTAAAAGTTCTCAACAGTTTGTAGGGGTCTGGTATTATCTTTCACACCACAGTTCACCCAAGGACGTGTATTGTGTTCAGAGCCATTATTCTGACATGTATATTCAAAGTGAACAGATACACAAACTTCTGAATTAATCTCACAAGCTTAGCTATAGCCGATATTCACTCGGTTTGTCACGCAGGATGCAGAATACAGGATAGTCAAGCCAACTAGCACATTTGGTGCAACTTGAATGCAATTTTAAGTTCTGTGGAGTTCTGTAAGGGATTATCAGATTATAAGCCTGGTGTTGTGCCCTTTTTTAATTCCCTGCTAAAAATCCCCTTCACAAATAATCGGAAAAACATGACATTATATTAAAAGGGGGGGAGGGGGGTTGGTGGGTATGTGGCTTAATGTTACAGAGGGTGAAAGATAAAGTGTTGAACAAGCACATTATTAACCTTTAAATCCATCAGAATGACAAGCATATTTTCCTTAACCTTATGTCTTTTTGACTCTGACAAAGTTGGTAAAATAGCAGTGACTGATACATTCATGGAGACAACAGATAAAAATAATCAGGGGGAGTAAAAACATGGCAGTTTTTGTTATATCTAGGTTTCCCATAATTTCACTTACCCCATATTTTACTGCAGAGCCTCAAAGACACCAAAAAAGCTATACACAGGTGATCCATTCTGACCTCTAGTCCACATTCTTCAAAGGATTTCACCCCAGACAGAAAAATCAAAGGGGATTGCTCCAAGTCTTTTTCTGTCTCCCCAAAGCCGACCTCCTTCCTGTGACTAATCAGTTTGACATACCTGATGGCAAATGTCCATGTGCTGCAGCCTTGTCTGGGTACTTTTACAATTACCACATTTGTCATCACCACTACATAGGGAAGGAACAGAAAATAAAAGACAAAATCTCTTGCAACACCACAAATGTAATCTGCTTATTAAAATGTCCATGCCCTTGCCCATAGGCAAAACATGCAGAGCGCAGAAAACCGGAATGAGTGAACACATAAGTAAAATGTGGGACAGTAGCCTTAAAGAGCCCACTGGCATTGTTTTGCTGAAGCTAAACACCCTATCATCATCTCTAGGGCTGAGGGACTGAACAACTTTAGATTCCCCATAAAGGAAGAGGTATTTGAATATGGGCCGATTGAATTGAGGCCCTTTAAACTCAGCTGCCAAACGTGAACAATACATACAATACTTTTATCAGTAACCCATGATGAAAATCATGTGGACTCAACCAAATTTCATGGTTAGTCCAGGTTTTTGTTTAGCTGTCTACATGGTCGTCACTTATCTCATCTTTGCATGGTGCACCTTTAAAACCTTTTACTAAAGTATTTAGTCTTTTGGAACAATTCCAAAACATGGTCAATGTGCAAAATAAAGGCTCATTTTCATTTTTTTTAAAATTTCTCATTAATAATCCATCCAATAATGGAAAAAAACCTTTACATTCAGTGTAATTTTTCTCCTTCCACTGCCATGGATTTATTTTGGATGTTATATCTGTAATCATGTATCTATTTAATGCCCCTCCCCCCACCCTAACTAAACCTCATTTTGAGTTTCATTGGTAAACCATGTAGTCATGATTTGGGTTTGTGTATCATTTTGAATGTGCAGGATGAGTTTGTATTATAACAGTAGGTTTGATTTACAAACAGCAGAAAATTGCACAAAATATACTTTGTATAAAGAAGCTCTAACTCATAAAATGTAGCCATGTGACTCCAAGATGTATTTTGCACGTTCGGGACAAAAGTCATCACCATTTGATGTATAATGCAATGCAGTATTCACTGATAAACTTGGCCCACTACTCACCCAGGTGCACGTAAGCTATACAGGTAAAGCATGGCTTAAAGCACATTCACACGTTGTGCAGGCTGAAGCCTCAATAAGAGGGCAACAATGAAAAGGTACTATAAAGAGTGTAAAAGTTATGATGCCCAAATTCTAAATATATATGCATCAACTATTGTGCATAGGATGGAATCAAGCATACATGGGCCACCATTTGTAAAAACCTCTAAGTAAATCCACTCCCCATCCTAGCCAGTTTACAAGTTGTTAGTACTACTAGTACCCTTCATTACACACTTCTGTGGCTAGCAGTAGCCAGTAACCACTATCATAGACCTGCTATGAAAAGAGACTCTCCAAAAGAAACAGTCTGACAAAGGGCATTGTATAAGAGATTTTACTTTACAAAAGAGGATTACATTGATAAGGACAATTGTTTGGAGGGCAATGTGGCTATAATGTAATTTATTTACAAGGTACAAGCAAAAAAAAAATTCAAGGCACAGCTCTGTTTCACTTCAATAACCTGCTTTGAGGTTTCTTAAAAAAGGACTATACAACAAAACTCTGCTTACATATCTGCCTTCAAGCACATACGTTGGTTTTTAAGTCCAGTGAGTAAAAGAAAAACAAAAATAAAGTAACTGTACATGAAGTGAGGGTTCAGTCTTTTGCCACCTATTCAGCATTCTCCTTTTTCTTCTTTTTCTTTTTCTTCTCGGATACGGGCATTTCTGGAGTCTCTTCAGCTGGCTCTACCTCCATGGCCTCGGCCTTTCGTTTCTTTTTCTTCTTAGTTGGGGTTTCGGTGTCCTCTGCTCCGTTCTCTGCAGCAGAAATCTCCTCTATCTTGACCTCTGTCTCCTCTGCTGCCTGCTTCTTTTTCTTTTTCTTCTTCACCACACTGGTGTCTGCTTCTCCGTTCTCCACCTTTTCTCGGGAAAAAGAATACAGTTAGGAAAAGTCCAGTCACATGGACATATGAACCCACCCCTCTGTATTGTTCAAGTGGATGTGATGTCTGACTCGCTTCAGTGATCAAGCCCACTGGGTAGGACCTGCCAATGGTTCGGAGTCGGGTTGATCTGGCATGTCGTACACTGAGACAGGACCACATAACTAGGTCAAATCCCAAATCAAATACATGCTCAGCCAGATAACCTAACTACCACCTACCTCTGCTTCGCCATTGGCTTCACCATTTGCTTCAAGTTCCTGCAACTTCTTTTCACGTTTCTTGCGTTTCTTTTCCTTCTTCTCCAGCTTCCGCTTTATCTCGGCCGTGACATCGTTAGCCTGCGATGCGGTGAGAAACAGATACTGCCATGACAATTGAGCAGTGACGACCGGTCATTTCACACATGCTATGTTACGCTGTGTCAGGCTCATTAAATCAGTTTTACCCTCACAGTACAAGTCAGGGAGAGATTTGTCATCATTCACAGCAGGCTAAACAGGCAACGAATGAACGAATGTATAAGCAGTATGTTGTGAGGTACCAGTTCGAAAAAACCCTGAAGACAATTAAATACCAAAAAGTTCAGTACATGCAGTTTACAGTCCTGTTTTATTTGAATTTAACTATGTATCTCACAGGAGAGTCAGGGAAGAGTGACAACTGTTGTTATGAGTTTATTCTGTGGAGGAGTTTGTTGGCATCAAATTAAAATGAGTGTGTGAAAGGTAAATGTGTACACGGCACCTAGGTTGTCCCCTAGACTACAGTCAACTGTATTGGAGTACTGACACATTTCCTGTTTATTTTTCCTCTAAAACAGTTCATCCACAGAAGTATACCCTGTGTACTCTGAGCAAAGCACAAGCACCCCTACAGCGGTTTGACAGCCCAGCACTCCTTCTCAGTCAGACTTCAGAGCAGAGGAACAAAGTCCTGCACACAAACACCAGTCTACACTCAGAGAGCACGCAAGTACTCGAGGTGTACAAAGAAAAACAGTGAAAGGAAAGACAACGAATGGGTGCACTCTGCCAGGTCTCACTGTATCACCAAGTTAAAAAACTAATAGCAACTGCCATTTGCATGTATAGATGAGCGCAATCACCAAATGATGTGAGATGCAAATTGGAGAACAATGTAGAAAACATCTAGTGGCTCCTTAGGTGCAACACACAGGACAATGTGCTAGACTACAAACTGTTCAATTATGTGTGGAAGACTTATTGATTAAATATTGATTTCTGAGGCTTCAACACTGGATTTTAGTATTATGTTTAAAGCAATTGAGTGTATTTATGGATTTCAGACAGCATCGCATGAAAATTTCAGAGACCGTAGAGGGAGAGCACAAACTGGCTGATGCTTGCTGGCATGGACTTGATACTGGGTACCTCACTGTCAATCTGCAACCTGAACAATTCCAAACTTCATCTGAGCTCACCTCTTTCACAGCCTCCTTCATGACGTCCACATTCTTGCGTGGTACTTCACCGGTCTCATAGAAGGACAGGCGCTCCTCCACCTGGTCACGCAGCTTGTCCCCAAACACACTCGTGGGGACCTCTGTCAAACAGAAACAATCAGTCACGGATCCAGCAGCAAACTACAGTAGCCAAACACAGAATAGTGGCTTTGCTCAGGAATTAGCTTCTCAACATCAACCCAAAGGATGAATACTGTTGACGAAAAATATAAGCATCATTGCAAACTGCACCACTAGAATTTAACTAACAAAGGCAGAGGAAGAACTTGAGTTATTTAAAATTAAACTCCTATCTATGCCTCTTGCATAAACACAACTCACCAGAGAAACAGTCAATTCGTGAGGCAATGGTGCACTTATTTGCCAAATATCTGGATATGCGGCCTTTGTTCTTGGCAGCAGCACGACCGATGAAGGTGGAGTGGAATATGAGGCCGTACTTGGGGGTGTTGCCTCGAGTCTTTAGAGCTCTGTGTGAAAATAAGGTTGCTTTGACATTCATAATGAACAGTTAAGGCAACAGACCAAAACTCTTATTTTTTTTCTAACAAATTGCTGGAAGTTAATTGTGTTGGCACTCCTTGCTTAAAAATCAGCTTAACAGTTTCGCTACCTCAGTGCCGTATGTGGCTGCTCAGACTGTGGGGGTGCATTAGGGCGAGAGGGATCACTCCAGAGGAGACTTTACAGGTCAGCCTTCTCCAGTCACCCTTCTCTGCTCCGGCCCAGCCCTGCCATCACTGCAGCCATTGCTTCCCCCAGCAGGGAGGGGGTGCCCCAGTACCTGAACAGGGCCTTCTCTGCTCCCAGGATCTGCACAGTGGAAGCCGGGTATTTGGCCAGGTTGGTCAGACTGCCAGCATGGGAGATCAGACGAGCTCCCACCTGAAGGCCATGAAAAAAATACAGTCAGTCACATCCATAACAGCAAGGACGGCTTCAATAAATAAAACACCTTATTTTTACTAAAGTATCTGTTTAAACTAAAAGCTCTTAGTAAGGAAGACCATCAGTACCGGATGAAGTTTTCATCATAGAATTTCAGTGGATTGACAGATTTTGGTAGAACATCACTGGTCTCATATTTAATGTCAAAATATAAGTATACAACAGACCTCTACTCACCACTTCTCCAATTAAAGCTGCAAGGTTGGGGGCCACCTGACTCATCTTGGAGCGCAGGTACTCCTGCAGCTCCAGCCGATAGGCAGCCAGAGACACCACGCGGCTAGAGAACCGCTCTATGTTGATCAGGTCGATGGGAGAGATGTCCATACCTGGAGGGAGACGTCAGGAGAGAGTTGATTAATTCCTTGGGGTTTAAGCCCTACCTATCTTTGTATTTTTAAATCGGCACAATGAGTGATACTATTAACCTATCTACATGTGCACGTATTTTATGCATGTAACTATGCAAGCAGCATGTGGTTTGTTTCTCCCGACAGGATCCGCAGTGAGGATTTGTGCCTTCACTACAGGTTTATGAGAGAGCTACTCTGCCCCCCTGTGTTAGACACCAAGGACAACCGTTAGTCCAGGGTGGGCAAAAAAGGGGCACAATGTTGTCTTAATGTGATTTTGACTGTCCTGTGTACTGACCCATGGAGCTGCGGGATGCGTCCAGGATGGCCTGGGCCTTGGCACTGTCCATCACCACCTCCTCCAGAGCCTCCAGGCTCTCCTCTGACAGCTCCTTCCTGTTGCCGATGAGCTGGGCGAGGCGGCAGTACATCGAGTTGTCTGACACTATCTTGATCAGCTCTGGGAAGTGGTAGCCGTACCATTCACTGCAGCCGCAAAAGGAAGATTTTAAAATATTTCTACAAAAATGACCATGTCAGACTGTCACCCAAGGACAAACTATAACCTGTAACATTCAAAGGAGAATTACATGTCTTGTGAGGTGATAGGCATAAGTCAGACACAAAAAGTGTCTCTGCCCAACAGTATGGTCCCACCAGACAATACCTGGCATGGTATACGTGCAGGGTAGAGGTTCATGTTCCTCCCTTTTCTATGCAGCCAGCACTCTAAGGGGTACTGTCTGCGGTAAGCATTAGGAGGCTGCTCAGGTTACGATGCTTCCTCTGGTAAAAGCAATCAAAATGTCTAACATTTTAACCATTTACTTCACAAAACCCATCACACCATTGAAACTACACACAACTGGCTGCATCAAGACAACACTGACAGCTTTCACTGCCATCATCCAGTTGGTAATGCTAGCCTCGAAGTCCCCATGAATTTAACTCCCTCGATGTTTACGTTCTAATAAAACAGTGTATTTTTAATGGTGACCTCATTCTGCATTGCTTCACATAAATTCAAATTTCAACCAAGTAACAACTTCACTGTTTTTGTGATAGTGGTTGCCTGTCTCCCTAACTGATATCGTATTAGGTTGAATTCTCCCTCCCTAAGTTACATGCCACCTCAAAATCCTGTTATAGCAGGAACTACATACAATCAAGAAGTTAAGATACCATTTCATGGGGTCTTCAAGCAGGCCAAAGGAATAAAGGCCACACCAGTACCATGCAACACACAGCATAACGACAAACAGCGTACAGTGAAACCACTGAAACACTTGTAGAGCATTACTGGTCTAAAGAAGCCTAGCTCCTCACCGGACTCGCATGGAGAAAGTGTTGATGTCCTTGTCCAGCTGGTCCAACAGAGCAATCGACTGGATGATCATGTTGTCTGCCCTGTTGACATTAAACTTGACTTTGGCTCTAGAATAGCTGTGGCCCAGACCAAGCTGTGCCTTGGAGGCAGCCTGGGCAGTCAGACCCTTCACCAGGGAGTGGAAGTGCAACCGCACACCTGAGAGGACAGATACAGATCAGAATTTGTTGATGTCAACTTCGACGATATAGGGGAATGGCCTGCAGTGATTGGCTGTTCAGATTTTCAGTATGAACCATCAGGAGTTTCAGGATCACGAGATCACATCATAACAGGCCGTGTTCTTTCAAGACACCACCAACCATAAAATGTCTCACAACAAACTAAGTTGGTCACAGACTGAGTTAGAGGGAAACTGTTTCCTCACCTCTAAGTATCTCAGCCACCACCCCACCAGTCTGAATGGAAGCGCCCAGCTCCTCCTGCAGTGCTGCTCCTATTTTGGCATCAGAAACCCCCAATGTAACTTTCTTCTTTCCAGCATGGGGCAGGTTTGTCTCCAGGAACAACTTCAAGTCAGCATGAACCACACCTGCAAGTAGCAGATGGTATTGAAATATCTGTACACACTTGACATCAGCATTAACTTTGATTCTAGAGCAGAGCAACAGTATGGTCATAGTATAAATGAACAGATCATCTAATTGTGCATTCAGACCCACCAACCTGTACATTCTGTGTAGCAGCTCAACATTTTATTACCAAAATATGCTGATGACTTGTTATACTAAAAGAGAGAGTTTTAATAACCTGGTTTTTAAAAAATATTGCTCTTGTGTGTTTATTCCTGTAACCAAAAGAAAGTAAAATTGGGTAGGTGGGCACTCACAACACACACTAAGGAAGCACACTTGCGAAACAAAATGCTCAGTTAGGTCTCCAAAGTGACACACAGTGCTTAAGTGTGTCATTTATGAGGCCAAACTGCCTAGCATAGCTGTCACTTGAACTCTTGCATACCACTTATGCACTAGGCAAGCAGATTTTACTTTTTTTTTTTTTAAACCTGAAACCCCCACCACCACCATTTAGTACAAGTCCTAGACCACATACTGCATTTCACCTCCATGTTACAAGGCTACTCAGATGTCACAAGCTTCCAACCAGACTGAACCTGCCTGATTTAAAAGAATGCTGTTGGCTGTTATAGTAAAATTCAGGCATGCCATCTCAACTCATTACAGGAGGGTTAGTCTGCCTCCTGCTTACATTTTTTTATTCGACTTGCTGTGTTAAACGTAGCACACAAACTAAAGACACTACACACATATGGTTGTATTCAAACTTTTAGGTTGGCAGGTCTCTGCATTCACCCAACAGAAATATTAGCTTTTACTACGTTTCATGTGCTCTGAAAGGCTGGATTCAGATGTTCAGGGTTGACATTATGCTGTCAGCACAGTTACTCAGTGGATTGACAGATTAAAGTAGCATCATGACATCTGATGGGACAGTAAATGAAGTTGTAAAGTAGGGTCACAACTCGCCTTCAGAAACCGCATTTATGTTTTCCAGGGCAGCCTGGGCCGACTTGAACGGGAAGAAGGCAGCGAGGCTGACCATGCTGTTGAACTTTCCAATGTTCAGTACACTTTCCTCGACCTACATTTAAAAGACAGAGGATGAGATTTTGTTGCATAGTATTATAGGGACATGCCAATTGTGTCCAGTCGGCAGTGGAAAGGCTGAATGACCAACCTGGGGTAACAGCATGCCGATCTCCTCCACTTCTTTGACGGCGAACAGAGCGTAGCCCGCCGCATGCTCAAATAACACGTGCAACAGCACCTTGGGAAGAGAAGAGAAGTACGGTAAGAAACATAAATGGCAACCTTAATTTCCATGCATGTAAGACCTCTCGTTGTAACTAACAATGTTCTCCGATTTTATTAAGGTTTAATGCCAGCTGGTGTTAGCCGACTCCCACGTGGTAACGTTATCGCTTTGGGGCAACGTGTTCACGCGTCATCTCAGTAATGTTGCTAATTTAGGCTATTCATATAAATGTCCTTGAATTTAGTTTCACTGTACTGCCATAATGACAAAATTTAAGGTCAATAGGTAACTTCTGCTCATACAGGTTAACCACATGTCGAGTAACGTGCCCACGTGTCTTAACTGGGCCTGTGCCGTAAACCCACAGCTATGTTGCTGTGTAAGCTAGCAGTACGGCTAACCTTGGCTCTGGCATAAAAGCTAATTCAGAGGTAAGTAACCCGCAAAGAAACAATATTTAACGTTACGTTAACTCCACATGCATCACTGAGGTTTAGGTCAGTTGCTCAAGTTGCATTTATGTGCTGGCAGTCTTAGCGTGCATAAAGTGTATATCAGCCAGCTAAAATTACCATTAACGTTAGCCAAGTTATATGGCTAAAACCACTCGCCATACTGAGGAGGCCTTAAGTCAACACCCGTAAAAACACAAGTGTATTGGTATTTCAGTACTCAGTGCTTGCAAAATCTCAAAAGGCCATCCTATATCGAATACCTTTCGTATTTAGCACCACAAATACACCTCATGCTTACCATAATTGAAAAATCCTTGCTGCGACACGCAATGCGTGTCCACTCTCCGTCTTCACCCTGAACGAAAGACGAGCCCAGAGTTTTCCGCAAGCTACCACATGAACAAAATGCCGCGATAACAGCCTTGTGTCGCGAGATGCATCCGGGAAGCTTCCAACTTTGCCACCATGTCCGCCACCTGCTGGTGACACAAGTCACTTGGCCATCTCGGATAGACTGCAAACATTACAGTCACAGGCATGAAGTAACACTGCATTTACTTGGGTACTGTCTGTACAGAAGTATAGTTT
Source organism: Neoniphon sammara (assembly GCA_900302535.1). NCBI lineage: Eukaryota > Metazoa > Chordata > Actinopteri > Holocentriformes > Holocentridae > Neoniphon > Neoniphon sammara. The sequence goes on from OMKZ01052456.1 coordinate 12,431, forward strand.
TGATATACTAGCCTTTTATTGGAGTGATTCAATTTCTTCAGACCTTATACTTATACTCCCATACATTTCAGACGGAAATATTGTCCCTTTTAGCCTACTACACTACATTTATCTGACTGACTGCAGTCAGTAGCTACTGTCTAGAATACGATTTTATCTGCAAGCCATACCATAATCTCATAAAATATGATGCATTTTAAGAGTTTAAACTACTCAACAGTAGAATATGTGGAGCGGTTGACCTACCTGGACCACACCATTAAAATGCTGTATTCCTTTTGTGATTGATGGTTGATGCATCAATAATTTAGCACTCTGAAATGAACCTTTCACAGTCTCAATATTTAAGTATCGTACTCATAATTTTATACTTTAAAAAACTGCAAATTTCGTCCTCACCTTTCATGGTATTAGTACAATTACTTCAGTAAAGGATTTGAGTTCTTATTTTTTTAATGCAACAGTAAATAAAAAAAAAGTCTTGTAACCTATAACCTCCAATCAAGGATCACCATATGGCAAACATCTGTCAGCATGAATAAAATTCAATTGTAGTTACGGAAGCACATGAACATAGTTGTTTTCCACTTGTTATGAATTATCTTGCGTAATGACAATTTATGTCAGTCTGGGTGGGAAAACACTGTTCTGTGGTTCCACTCACTGAAAAGTAACAGGACCTTTACATATGTGTAAACATCTGTGGATACTACTGAACATTATGGAAACACCAAAATTTGATGATGGAAGAATGCTTGGCCCATTGGCAATATCAGTGGTGTGTGTGTGTGTGTGTGTGTGTGTGTGTGTGTGTGTGTGTGCATAATGTGGTAAGTGCTACAGGAAACATAGAAAAATATATATGTACTTACACACTTGAACTTCGATCGTTCAGAAACATGGCTGCACTATACTTAATTGTCCACTGACGCACTGTATTTGAACAATGAATGTAAACCTAAACTGAGAACTGAGATAACATTTCACCAGCATGCAGTGTTATATCCGGAAAAAGCACCATAAAAGTTTTTTAGGGTCATGTGTTTCCAAGGAATGGATGCATGTGGGTCTGTTTTTACAGAAAAAGAAAATACTGGCAGGTCATAAATGGTCATTGTGTGGGATATTACTTAAGAGTTTAGAATTTATGACTGACCTCTTTGGAAAGATAGTCTTTTAGATGTTAGCAGTTGCTTTAAAAAGAACGCTTAAGGGGCTGAACACACACACATCTCTATCTCTCTTTCTCTTTCTCTCTCTCTCTCTCTCTCACTCTCACTGTCTTACACACACATAAACACACACCCACACAGAATTGGGGTCACTTCACTCAATCCAAATTGTAGATGCAAACTAAATTCACATAATAATCAACTTTGATTCTCATGAAGTACTTTAATATTCCCGGATTCTTTAATTGGGTGGAAAATTCTCTTCCTGGGTTGTTTGAAGATCAATTTACCCCAACCTTGGAGTCCAAGATAAGCTGTCACAGTCTGTGACAGCTTATCTTGCTCATCATGAATAACTGAGAAAGATTATCTATTGCTTTTTGTTCTATAAGCCCATCAACTGATGTGAGCAATAATTCACTATATCACTGAAAGTATTCAACGTGTGTAGAATATATACAGCACTTACTACATACAAACCATTGAACAATACCCAGGCACCGCTGGACTGTTTGTCATTCAGGGAATCTTGTCCAAGGCCTAGATACAGTGTGGACAGCTAACTGCCCTAATAAAACTCTTGAATTCCTGAGGAATATCTCTGTTTCCATGGGTCTTGACGAAAGGGCTTGAAGAAGCTCTTTGAGGAGCGGATGTGAGGGAGGACAGTAAAAAGCTAGGGATTAGACGAGGGCTTGATATAAAGGCAGACTGGGACAAGCTGACGCTCAGACAAGCGGAGCACTGCTCATCTCAAAGCAACTGGCCAAGGCTGATTCAGCACGTGAGTATAGCTTTTTCTGTTTCTCTCTCTCCCTCTCTCTTTCTCTCTCGCTGTTTCTGTCTCTGTCTCTTTCCCTTACTCTGTGTTATTTCCATCTTCCTCTTCCTTTGTATCCTTATTTTCTTGTTTCACCTTTGGGCACAGTCGTCTTACATTTGTAAGTATGGCTGGTTCTTCCAGCTTCTTATCTCTGTTTTCCCTGGGGCAGTTTGTTGTTTATTACTACAGCCCCACCCCCCTTTCTCTCTCTCTCTCTCTCTCTCTCTCTTCTCTCTCTTGTCTCTATCTACCCTTGAATCTCTCTCTTGCATAACGACATGGGATCCCCTTTCACCATTTTGACTCCTATGTACTCAAGTCAGTCATTATGTCAGGCACACACACACTGCAACTCATGGTCAAATACTGTATGTTGACCTATTTTGAGTTCTGTCTTTCTTTCCCATCGCTGAAAAAACATTCCCTAATCTCTGTGAGTGGCCCGGCCTCAGTGCCACTCACCCCTGTTCATGTACCTATATTTCTGTGTGTGGACATGTGCACGTTTATTGGTTTCTGTATCTATTTTTCATGTGTGTGTGGATGCAAATGTACTGTATGTGTGTGTGTCCAGGACAGAGAAGAATGAGCATGCGCGGAGCAGTGGCGGGTTGTGCGGTGTTGGTGTGCCTGGTGGCCCTGCTGGCTGAGAGGACGGAGGCACACATTACCTTCTTCAGCCCAAAGGAGATGATGCTGATGAGGGTAAGTCCATTTTGTGTGATCTGACAGGTGGGCAATTCAGTATTAAAGTGTGTCTTTCAGTAGAATCATATAGTGATCAAACAATGATTTTGAGCTTTTCTGTTGTCTGAGTTATTGATCAAGCACAATTAAAATCTCTCAAAATGTCTGAAACAAATTAGAATCATATTTTACCATGCTGTGAACACCAGTTTGATAATTTAATGTGATTTTGCATGTTTGCAGATATTTCACATTTTTTTTGTGATATTAATTTTTGTATATATTGCCCAGCCCTTGATAGGTTTGTAAAATTAACACATTAATTATGTTATTAAAAACTCCAGTGGAGATGCTGCAGTTTGGATGCCAACTCTGTATATGGAGCCAATGTTTGTAGCTGGTCTAAACAAAAGAGTGATAAAAGATAAGGGATAAACATAGATACTGTGGCAGTTTATGCTGTACTTTTCTATGTAATTAAACAATAGCTAGAGGTTATCATTGTCCGCTCAGCCATTTAACAGTCTTTCATTTGTGTCTTTTGTATGTGCCTGTGTTACAGGAGCGGGAGGGCAAGAAGGGCATGGAGCCACGGTCAGAGGACGGTCAGTTTGAAGAGGCAACAATCCAGCAGCTTCCTCAGGTGGAAAATGGTGAAAATCCTGTAAGCACACACAGATGCAAACACACACCATCTTCAGCACCAGCCTCATCATTGTCATCTAGCCCACTGCCAGAGCATTTCCACATTCTTTTATTACAGTATGTGTACAAGAGGTTCATCTTAATGCTCCTTGTGTGTGTGTATGTGTTCAGGACAAAACTGTGGAGATCGCTGTTCGCCTGTCAGCCAAACAGCTGGATCATGTGGCCCCTGTGCTTGAGGAGATCATCCATGAAATAGCGGAGGAGCGGGAGAATGGCAGAGGTGCGTGAATGTTGCAAGAAGCAGCATTTGTTGAAAAAAGCTTGCATGGCCTTGTATGTTCTTTATCAAAAAATGACATAATACCAAGTCTCCACAGTGATAAGTGCTTTGATTATACAAGTAAATATTTTATGATGCTCATAATGTCCCCTCACTATCTCTATCTCTGTCTCTACAGACAAATAGTGAGACTGAAGACACTGGGGGACAGACGCTGCATAAACTCTCCCATCAGCACTGAATGCACAGCTGTTTTATGATGTTTTCATGAATCAGTCAATAAAGGGAAGTGATTGTGTAACTCAGTTGAGTTTCTGTTGAATTCAACCCAATTCCCGCTCTTGGAGGTCCATGTCAGTTTGAAGTGGCCACAGGGTGTCACCATTTCTTTGAGGAAATAGTCTTTCACCATTCATTCACCCTGTGTCTGCACATCTGAATCAGTCACCTTATTTGAGGTCACAGGATTTTCTTGAAATAAGGATTTCTTCTCAAAGAGGATATCCAACACCTAGTCTGACAAAATGATTGCTACTGACTATTCAGTAGCATTTAAGCTATTAGCCATCTTATACAATCGTTTTAGGAAACAGTCATCAGCTAGTCACTGCTTTTGATATACTGAGTAATGAGCATCAGACAAGAATTATTACTGACAAAATGTATAGAGAGCGTTATGGAATGAAACGAGGCATGGTGCTACAGTATAACAGCATAATAATACAACAGCACATGATAAATAACATGCAGGGAGCATTGCATATAAACCCAAGGGATTTAAAAAAAAAATAAAGGCCCTGCAGAGTGCATAGAGACAGAACAGGGCTACAGCAGGCAGAGGTTGGGGTGCACAAGGCACTTCTCAAGCAGCAGTAAAAGTGTCAAAGCACAGGTCAGTGTACAATGTGAAAGGGATTGTGAAGGCCTTTAATAGACTGTCAAATCAGTGCAGTGAGATGGGATGGGTGTGACAGCTTTCAGCTGACAAAGCATAACCTGATTTAAAAGTGTCCTGCTACAATGAAGACATTAATTCATTTAACACAACTGAATTTCCATAAAAAACACAAAACCAAATCAATATAGATTACATATTCTTAAAACAAACATTAAAATACAAAATCAATTTCTACTTCCATGAAAACATTCCATTAAAGGTCCCTCACAACTCAGGATTTTAGCTTTGCCTGTTCAGTGTGGCACTTTATTTGCTGACATTACTGATTCTTAATGTAAATCCTTTTCCCTTTTCCTCATGGCGCTCAACACACATTTACACTGCAGGACGATGGATTTTGACCCCTGTTCAGTTATCAAGGCTCCATCTGCCAGTGGTTTTCAGAGCTTTGATGTCAGTCTCTCACAGATCTCAAAGTCCTTGGCCGCGAGGGCAGCATCTCGGGCTAAAGGGGCGGGGAGAACCAGAGAGCAGTCGCTGTCAAAATACTTCCCAGTTATCCCCTCGGTTTCCTCTGCCACTGCACAGTAGATGGTGCTCACTGCCCCCTCTTCTGATGTCTGAAAGAAAGGCAGACATGGAGGATGGAGAGGAAAGGTGAACAAAGTACACAGTTATTTTCCATAGTGCCAAGCATCTAAGAGCCTCCTCCAGAGAACAAAAGATTTCTGTGGATCAGATCCTAAAACAAACAAGCAATGATTACTGACTTACAAAGTTGGCTTGAAGTAAACTTCCTGGCATGGTTAAATGATTACAAGTGTTTTCATCGAGGAACATGTGGGAGTGTTTAGATTTGTTCTCTTGAATTTTCCAGCAAGGGAGCTACTTAACTCATTGTACTCTGGAACTTGGTGATTTATATCACCAATAGCTGCTATGTACAGATAATAAGGTACAGTGGATTAAGCACAAGCTATTCATTGGTATGTACTAAATGACTGTGGCCATTGTGAAAGAGCCTGATATATTAGTCTGATGCCATAATGTATAAAATGCCAACTGTCTGTCAACCTGCTGTAATACTGACTGCACTCAATGGAGAACTAATTTCCATTATTAATATCAGATTATAAAAACAGTGAATTTAACTTACAAAATTACAATCAGGCTATGGTGTTGAAAAAATATCTTCACTTTGAAATGTGCAAATAGTCTACAGTACTTCTGACATGATTTGCAACTTAAAGCAGCAATAACTCAAACTGCAAAAACTAGGACCAAATGATTATGATGATAAATGATTAGATACTCAAGTCAACTAAGTGATAGTGCCTGGCACCAAGCAAGCAAAGGATAAATAGAATGCGGGAGGGTCCCACTGCAGTGTGAGTGCTGCTCTAAAAATAATTTTATATTTGAATTTAAATTAACTATAAATAAACCACAGAAGACACTTCAGCATAATACATGAAACAATTCACCAATGTTCATGAGCCATGCCTTGACAGTGAAGCAGGCTGATAGCCTGGGAAACAGGCAGGTATTGGGCAAACCTGTTTGCACCCGTCACTTTACTGCACTTGACTGCAACAATGTGATTCAATCAGACCTGTTATCAACATTTAAAACAAACCAGCATACAACTGATAATAAAAATGGACAATAAAAACTACTGGCCTTGAAAAAGAAGAATCCAACTGTGTTGAAGAGGAGTCGTACAATGAAATTATAGTGTCGCATTACCTCTGTCATTACAATACCAGGGTGGACAGAGTTCGCTGTGACACCTATCTCACACACACACACACACACACACACACACACACACATACAGATCACACACACCCACACACACAGAGAAAGAGATTATACACTATAAATCACAGCAGACTCAACAATGTCCCAGGGGTCTCTAAATGCTGCCATTCCTTGTTATCTCATGGTTACTGGCCTGTAACTTTTGAAGTGACTCATTAGGGGAAAGTTCATCTCTTTGTTGTTGAGTCATATTCCTTAAAGCTACACTGTGTAATATTTATGGTGGATTTATGGACAGAAATGGAATTTATTATTCCTAAGTATGTTATTTATTATCATCAATCAACTAAAACTCACAATCTTTATGTTTGCGTTACCTTAGAAATTGCCATTTATAGTTACTTAGGAGCGTGTCGCCTTTTATGGAGGCCGACATCTTGCACCGCCATGTTGACTACGGCAGCACAGAGTGGACAAACTACGCTAACAGCGACTCTTGAGACACCCATAGCGCTCTTACGTAGACGCCGCAGCGTAAACACGGAAGTTGAAGAGGACGACAGACACGGGTTATTACTGGCAGACTGTCTGGTGTTGTGAAGCCAAAATTCAGTCACTGAAAATTACACTGTAGCTTTAAGCACTTGCATTTGGAGACTGAACTAATTTCTAAGGAAAGGAAAAACTCTTTCACTTTCCATTTCTTGTAAAAAAAAAAAACGTTTTGTATATCTTGTGCATTCAGAGGTTTGTTTAAGCATCTATCTCAATCTCATCTTATTTCATACATATATAAAATATATAATATATATGTAACAGACAACTACTCGATAAAAACATCATTACCAAATATAAAACTGAAAGGTCTCTCTCAAGTTCCACAGGGGTCCTTGACAACACATCAGGTGCTTTAAGGACCATTCTGGTCCTATTTTGAGTTTTTGTCAACATTTCTGATCATATCTGTCTGTCACAGATATTGGTTGCATTAGTGCATTTAGAATATGTTTTGGTAGCTAAGAAGTCAAGGCTAAAGTAATTCTAGCTTGTGAATACATGACCAGCATGTACTTTTGCTAAAATTACTGAAAATCCATTGAAATTTGCGCACTTGGAAGTACCTAATTTTTCCAGGTGCATTCAAATTCTGCTCAGCGGCGTTCTTCAGCTTTGTTGTGAGTTGTTGTGATTGACAGCTCAGAGGGCAGAATCCCAGTGGTTAACAACTAGCTGAAAGTTATACAGGATTGAATGTTCAGTTTCTCCAAATCTGAGTTCAACAGCATCAGGACTGATTTAGAATAGTTGGCCTTGTAACCAGACAACACTCCAAAATGTTCTATTATTTTTAAAATGTTCAGGAGGGGCCTCTGTATATCGGCGAGATATACAAGTGTGTCATCAGCATACATAAAAATGGACTGTGATGTGGACCCTAGTTTAATTGGAGTTAATAATGTGCTTTGTCGTATATATTGGGCTAACGGTTCAAGTGATAAATTAAAGATGGAAGGGGATGCTGGGCAAACCTGCCTATAGCTGTGATTTATATTAAAAAGATCAGAAAAGTGCCCAGCTGTGATGACCCTGGCAGAGGGATTAGAATATAATACCTGTATCATTTTAATAAAATTTGGACCAAAATTGTATTTTTCTAGGACATTCCACAAATATCTCCACTCCAGGCAACTGAACGCCTTTTCTGCATCAAGGAATAAAAGACCACAGGGTAAGCCTGTCTTTTTTGTTTTGGAGATAATATGTAAAAGCCGGTGAGCATTATCTGTTGCCATCCGACCTTTAATGAAACCAGTTTGGTCCGGATTGATGTGTTGTATTTTGATCATTTACAGTGTGAACGGTATTGTGCACAATGTTCCCTTTGTCCAAGTTGTGCTTTGGTGCCAACTCATGAGGTTCATGTTCCCTTTATCTCAGTTGTACTTTCTTACCAACAACTGTTGCACTTAACCAGTAAATGTCAATTCTCTTTGTCCAACTTGGTCCTTCGTATCACTGAGGTGTCATCAGACAGTCCACTACAACTTTTCTAAGTAAAGACTGCTAAGTTATATTTTCCATTTTCTCTGATTTACCTTCCTGAGTAATTTTTCTGTACCCTTGCATGAAACTGACATGAATGATGAACCACAAAATACGTGCCGTATAGAAGAATCTGTCCAATATTATGTGATAGAGACATGTCTATCCACTGAAAGTCAGAATAAAAGCATAATTTCTACAAAGCCACAACACTAAAATCTACAGTAAGTTTTTTTTCCATCTAAAAGTCAAATATTATTAGCTTATTGTTGTAACTATGTTAGTAAAGGGCTTCAGTTAGTCTAGAAATATGGATAGTTCAAAGGGTCAAATTAGGAAAATGCATTAACTGTGTTAAAAAAACAGTGGCGTTAAAACTTTTGTTATTAATACTTACATGAAAATTAAGTAGTTATAATAAAGTAATTTTAGCAGTAATTTTAATACATCCTGTACATAGGTACCTTCAAGGGTGCAAATTTGAATGGGTTTTCAGTAATTTTAACAAAGGTACATACCAGCAATTTTCAAGTTTCAGGGAACAGTTTTAACACATTTTTGAACACGAATGGGAGTAAATCAGGATAAGTTAGTCTTGACTTCTAAGCTACCAAAATATATTCTGTATGCAATTCTGTAATCAATATTGATCACAACTGTTGGCAAGAAGTCAAAATAGGACTGGCATGGTCCTTTGGTAATTTATATGTTTATATGTTTTTTATTTATAGCCTTTGTGCAGCGCTTCGTCCAAGAACCCAAATGTCCCCTGGGAGAACAAATGCACAGGACAGGTTCTCAAGAAAAGGAAATATTCTTTGAGGGACCAAACAGTATAGAACAGATGCTGCACCAGCTTTGTACTAAAAAGAAAAAAACAATCTTTTTGATTTTAGCCTACCTGTCCCATGTAGCCTACGTGCTAGCTCATTGGTACAGATTACGTTGTGTAGCTTGGTGTGGTTGTAGACTGTGTCCATCCTGTAGGTGAGGTTTTCTCCACGGAAATGAGAGAAGTCCACTTTACCCCTCCAATGGTTGACCGAGGAGATGTTGACGATACGTGCAGGGGCCGAACACTTCATAAGATCTGAGATGAGATAAAGATAGAAAGAGACAGAGAGAGAGAGAGAGAAAAAGAAATTACAGAGAGATCAAATGTCATGAAAGTGAAAGTTAGTCATGTAACACAAATGTCGAATATTTTCATATCTAATAGTCTACCAAAAAGACAGTACAAGAGAGGGACCACAAAGTCTTACCCAGCAGCAGGTTGGTGAGAAGGAACGGTCCCAGATGGTTAGTGGCAAAAGAAATTTCCAACCCATCTTTGGTTATCTCCCTGGGTAAACCTAATTGCAGAGTTATTAAAAACTGTGTTCAGACACGCAACACACACATAAAACTGTCTGTTTTTAACTGTTTGCCCAATAATCAACAATACAGGAACTTTCTTGGGTCTGGGAAAACTAAACTATCTTTCCTTTTCTTTCTTTCTTTCTTTTTTTGTTATAGAGTTTACGACTCTAAAGGAATCTCAAGTTCTGCAAAGCAGATGTGTAGCAGATGCACAAACGCTGGTGAGAACTGTGCTTGTTTGTGCTGTGATGTTACTGTGACATGATTTATTCTGTTTTTCCAAATGAAATTCTGGTATTGGATAAGCTCACTAGTGGGAAATGTTCTCCAAGCAAAAGAACTGATAAATAAAGACTTAAGACTGAATACAAAGCAGCCTCCTAAATGTCAGCAAGGGAGCCCTCCATCCAGACCAAGCTGGACTTGATCAAAGCCTCGTGGTTGAGCGTCTTGCATCATGTATGATTTCTGGGTAAGCTATGTTCAAACAGTCAGCCTTGACTGCCGGTTTGGGCTGCCAATGTGTTATGTGTTATCTAGCAGAGCTTTAACACGTGGTTCGATTTATGCTACGGGAGTTGGAGAAAACTACATTCAATGACAGTATATATAGTGATATATAATGACAGTATATATATATATATATATGAAAGTGGGGTCTCTTCCTACATGTTTGCCTGTCTGTCTGTCTAGCTCTCTGGCTTCTCACCGGATGCGGCCGCATTGTTGATAAGTATGTGCAGAGCCTTCTCCTCCTCAATGAACTTCTCAGCAAATGCCCTGACAGAGTCCAGAGAGGAGGTGTCCAACAGGCGCAGGTGAACATCTGTGTTGCCCGTTGTCCTTTGGATTTCCTTCAGTGCTGCAGTCCCCCTTTCCTTGCTACGACAGGCCAGGATAACATGGGCCCCACGACGCGCCAAGTCTAGGGCGATGAACTTCCCAATTCCTGGAACACAGGAAGAAGGTGGGGGGTTTCATCCATAGATTCCATTAAGTCAGTGTTTGTATAGAAAATAAGTTTTTTTTATTTTTATTTTTTTATTTGCTTGGTAGAACCATAGACCTGAACATGCCACTGCTTCAGCCAGGCCATATGACAACTATTGTCAAGATTTTTGTATTGTAATACTCTCAGTCAGACAAAGGAAAATGCAGTCATTATATTTTCTTTTTTGTGATATCTTTTCCGTTAAATTAATAAAATAATAGTAAAAATGTTGCTACAATATTAACCCCAATATTGGGGTTAATTGCTGTTCTTAAGAAGGCCCAGGACCTGCTTCCAGTTCAACGGCTTACCTTATTATAACAAATTATTAGAACTATTAAAACTATTAACTATTAGAATTATTAAATTATTAGATCTTCAAGACACTTTAGAATGGGTTGCTGACACCTGCCTCCTCAGTTTGTATCCTATAAGTATGTCTCCACTTCACAGAATCAAAACAAGACCAGGCCAACACAGATTCTCTCCTATGAACATATTTTT